>KN882980.1:139022-149791 GCA_000934455.1 Apostichopus parvimensis
CCAAACAGCTTGATCCACTGGTATAGTCTCTTTATATGGTTATTGAGGATAATAAAATACTTACCAAATAAAGAAACAGAAATCTTCTTCTGCGTCGCGGTTGATTTTTTTTACTCTTATAGTCTTCTCAGATAACGGCGTCCGTGATTATGTAGCACGTGAACCCCAAACTGCATGCATAACCATGGGAGTCCGTAGGCAGTTATCAGAATCATATAAGCGTATAGGGTTAGACTGTTAATCTGAGGCGTGTGAAGAATTATTGCATCTATTTTAGGTTTGTGTACACACGACGGTTCAATATCAAAACTATGATATATACCAGACTAAAGTTACCGTTCGTCGCGTTCTGTTTACATTTGACAATGTTCGAGATATTAGACAAAAGCACAGCAGTCACTCTGGCAGGCTGAAGCTTATGGAACGCCGACAGGGCAATGCATTGTGTTGTTTACTTCTATACTGGCTGTCTCATTTAATGTTGTTGTCTCATTTAATGTTGTTGTCTCCTTCAATGTTGTTGTCTTCTTTGGTGTTATTGTCTCCGTTGATGCTGTTGTCTCCTTCAACGTTGTTGGCTCCTTTGAAGCTGGCGGCGCTGTTCACAATTTGAATACGTATTTTGTCTTCATAAAAGTGAACAGCGCCGCCACATTCAAAGGAGACAACAACATCAAAGGAGACAACAGCATCAAAGGAGACAACAACATGATAACAGACAGCATAGTTCTAAGTAAACAACATAATACATTGCCTTTTCGGCGTTCCATACATCCGATAGTTGAAAGGCAACAATGGAACCGACCTGCTCAGATTTTCCAATTCTAAAAGAAACAAATCAAATATTTATGTATGATTATGTCAAATATAGTTTTCTTTGTTTCTAAAGATCTAAATATATCTATTGGTCAAACTTTCGCGTCCTCTGACAGCAGAATGCATATGTTTGAATGTCTTTTCTGTACCTTGGTCAACGTTACCGCCTACCATTGCACATTTCGTGTACAGATTCCTTCATCGTACATGTTAAGGAGTGTAAGTAAGCTCAGTGGTTGACGCCGGTGCCTTTCAATCATAAGGTCACCAGTTCGAGTCACTCCAAGATTAATGTATGTCGTCCAGTTACAGGGTTGTTGACAATTAACAAGTCATAATCATGGACGTTAAATATGAATCTAAGAGACTGACTTCGGTCAGTTTGCGGCTTTTGATAAGCCAAGGAGGAGGCTTCTCCGCGAGTTCCTGCTTGCAGGAGGATCTAAAATACATACATATATACATACATGTTACACAAGCCCTTTACAGTGCCCTTATTTCAACGAGGTCAAATTTTGAACTGAGGGGCATATCTTGAAACTCATATACGCCAAGCTCTCGGGTCGTTCCGCCGAAAAAGAAATGGTAAAAAAGGATAAAGACAAAAAACAAACAAAAACATAACAAAAAACAATAAAACAATATAGGCCTAACAGACGACAGTAAGATAAATACATATCAATATATGTTATGAAAACAATACTTACCGTGCTCCTCTGTCTTGTAAAGTTTAATCAACTGAGTCAAAGGTGTTTGTCGAAAACGGTTCTGTGATAACCCCTGGAGGGTAGGAAAGAGTACAGTGACAATGAGAGCATAATGTATGGAAACTTAGTAAAAATTTGAGTCTCGAAAGTTTTCTTTTGAATTATATTAATTACTGACGAAAATTAACAAGAAATAACTGACTTGGAATTAATTTATTTGGAATAGAACTGGACTTAAACCAATGACCTGTGTCCTACTTATACTACGTTATTCAGCCTTTAGTTGGTGGAATTTGGCAAATTGAAATTTTGACAAAGAGAATCGAATTCATGGAGATTTCTAATTTGCACACTTGGACAAAGTGGAACTCATACAATATACTGATTGCCCCCCCCCCCCCGAAGGAAAATGTCCACTTTTTGTCATGCAAGTTCTTTCGATAGTGTTATTCTGAATGTTTGATTTACAGTTCAAAATATCCTACTTTGGTAAACTACATGAAGTGCAATATCTTAATTGAAAGAGCGATTTTCACACGATCGTTATGCTCGCACTTTCGAGGAGTAATTTAATTCTTCTCCTCGAATTTTTGTCTTGTAAAGCAGTGGCCCGAAAACTTGTAGGCCCACAACCCCCGGCCGCAGGAGCTACCATGAGGACTAATTAAGCCTCGACCCAGCAGACCCGCCTCCCCTCCCCTCCCCTCTCTCACCAACTCATCAGAATCGATGCTCGGAATACACGAAAGCTAATTTGTGCGATGGTGACTTTGGCAAACTCCAAGAAACTGTGAATAAATCTTCTGGCGTCTGCTGACCACACAATAGTCAATTCACAGTTCATAAATATCTGCAAGTTAAGTAACATGTAAATAATATGACTCGAATCCAAGTAATTGATTGATTCGAATCAACAACCACCAGTCGTGTAAAACTTTAAGATAGAACTGACACTGGACAAGAAAAGAAAATAACAACAATTTGAAGATATTTCAATAAAATATTTAGCTAATTTTTGTGGACATAAGAACAAATATGACAAAATAATAATAAAGGTATACAAGTACTGTTGTTTTTCTACTTTCCGGTCGAGGTAAATCAAATATAGTTTACGCATTTTATACATAATATTGTAGGTTGTTTTTCACCAAGCCAAATTTTTGTCAAGTCAGGTCAGTAAACTTGTTGTCAAGGCAAGTCATGTCAATTCATGGCAAGTAAGATATGTAGTCAAGTCACAATTCATAAATCCTTATTTGCAAGTTAAGTTAAGTCACAAAAAAACATGTGATCCGAATCTGACTCGAGTTCAAGTCATTGATTCGAGTCAATAACACAAGTCAAGTCATATCAATTCATTACAAGTAAACTTTATTCAAGTTACAATTCATAGTTCATTTTTTATTTGCAAGTCAAGTTAATAATTATTAGTTTGTGAAACTTAACTCAATGCCATCTTTACTTCATGTTGAAAGGTTCACCACATTTAGGTTCAGCATTGGCAAAACACGTATCTCCAAAACTTTAAAAATAACTGTAATAAAAAAGAGACGACAATTACACGCAACCGCCTCCCCACCCCTTCCCACCCGCTCCCTTGACTAAACACGCCCGTACACATCACCGTACGCACCACCCTCTCTCGACCCAATATTACTATTCGAAGTTTGCCAGTGGTCGCTATACATTATCTTGTTGTAACTGCCTCCAACCATGGAGCTATTTCTCCTACACACCATATGATTTCGGCATTGTGATTCCTCGAAGTGTTACGTTATTTGTTTTACTCCCTCTTATCCTTCAGGAAAAAAATACCATTTAGCTCACTATACTGCACAAAACAAAATTCGTCACTTCTACAGATTTCTGCTGGTTCCTTACTTTGCAAAGAGCGGCCAAACAATGTAGCTCATATTCAGACGATAGTATACGCCCTCAACTTGTGTTTGGTTTGTTATGATCGAATGTTTGATTATTCTCTGCTAAAATATTGCGTTCGTATTTTGTGCCTCAGTAGGTTTGCATAGGTGTTATACTGTGTAATTACGTACGTAAGTACTAAGTACGTAGAGTCGAGTCTGTACACGCAAGTACAGTGCTAAGTGTAGTAAGACAGACTGTGGCCACAGGAAAGATTGACCACTTACCAAAGAAGACGAAGTTTATCCATCACAATCTTGTGGAATCTTCAACTTATTTTTTCTTGAACCGAAAGTGTGCTTTGGAAGACAGTTTGAAGTTTCATTTTATAGCGATATTGTTGGTTGTTTCACCAAACTTGTGTGAAAAATAGGACACATTTTTGAGTGTCTATCTTGAAAATTGGTTAGGCTACAATGGCTTGCGCTACGATGAAAAGATCGTTAGATTTCGACCCCTTACACAGCCCAGGAGGATCACCAAAACGACGAAGATGCTTAACAAATGTTTCTCCTTCTACATCATCACATATAGGCTGTCGTCAAACATCGCCGTTTACTTCTGTTACCCCAAAAATCTCTCCTAGTAAGTCCTATAATATGCAAATAATGTTCGAGTACATTTAAATTTCAGTTAAACTTCAGAAGGCCTAGCCTAACCGACCATAGACTGCAACTGTTAGGCAGTAGCCTAAGTTATGCAATACACAATTCGTCCAATGATTCGATCACAAGAATGTAACGTTAGGCTAGATCCAAAGTCAGTTTTGTACTTGAGTGACTAAGTAGTAGGACTAATATTGGTCTAGGACTAGCTGTATGGATTTCTCATACTCATACTTGACATCGACCTAGCTTAGGCTAAATTTATATAAAAGAAAATGTGACGAAAAGTTGCTGCTGATTATCCTCATGCTATTCGAAAATATGTAGGCTAGCTTGTGTGGTTGACAGCAAATTTAACATTCTGACATTAAATGTTGTCATTTGTGGTTCTAGGATTAGGAGAAGTTCTGAACATTCACAGGCATCAAGTAGCATGGACACTTCGAATTTCGGACACCTAAGCCTTAAAACACCCCAAAACTATATCTTCTAGTATAAATCACCTGAAAATATACTTGATATGGTGGGAGAAGTGTGTTATATAACGATACACGGCCAAACTTTCTTTCCTGCAAACTGTTTTCACGTTGTATTCCAAGAAGATTCTTCGTGATTGTGGAACTGGTATTTCTTTGCTAGAGAGTATTGCGAATTTTGGACACACAATCCCACAGTGTGGCGCTGGTGATAAAATTGGTGGCGCAGTTGCTCTTTCAGTAATTATAACAGACTTCATAGATCTCCGTCATTTTATTGACAAATTTGTAAGTATTTACTTGCACACAGGTCATTTTGGAGAGAAAATAACTGTAGCTTCGTACTTTTTGATGAAATTTGGCTCTTCTTGTAGGTTGTCATGGTGAAATCGTGCATTTCTTAGGGGTGTCCGAAATTCGCAGTGTTCCGAAATTCGCAATACTGACTATACATTGCCAGTGTTATGGGGAAAGGTACAACTCTTATACTGTTATAGGCCTAACCTACCATAGGATGCAAGATAAAGCCATTGTTTTTGTCCCATTGGTTCAATTATTATTCCACATGTTACAATATAACTTAAAGGCATTGAAGACTCGCCCTAAACCTGTGCCACGCTCTGAAAAAGTTAACTTTCCGTTGCTTGCAAGTGGAGTATTCTTCTTGTCGATACAAAATGCAGACAGTAATGAAACGTGATACCTTGTTATCTTTTATCTAGACCTGAGATGTCGATCACTGTTATAAACACTATGTTGTGGGTATTGGGCGTAGCTGTATGTAATGACTGTACACTAGTGTCTAATTACCGACGGTAGCAAGCTGTGTGTGTATTTTTTGGGATCGATGGTGGTGTCTAACACTTCTGTTACACCTCATTTGAAACTAGGTCAGATTACCGGCATGAGACGTTTCTTTGTGCCCCGAGTCTTCACACCCTTTAAGCAACTTCTTCATTGCTGATCACTTTCACTTTAAACAACAGTCAGGTAGCCTCGACTTGTAAGAATTACAGAAATGGAGATTTGCTTTTCTAGAAATTGTTGCTGAAAATGTAACTTGGCCAGCTATGAATAGTCAAGAAATTCACTCTGATTGGCTATAACAATGTGATTGATGTAAGGATGAGACACAGATTGTCTTTAGTGTTGTGATCAAACTGACTAAGCAACATTTGCAGTTATAACTTCAGAGATAGAATTACCTGACTCAATTAATTTGAAACACATTGTGCCACACTAGTAACATGTAGGTTTGATGGAATCTTTTAGCTGATTTGGCTTACAGACTTTTGCCACCTTATTAGAATTTGCAAAACTTTTGTTGAGAAACTTATGGTTAATTGCCTTGTATTCTTTAACTGCTCAGCTCTATTACATCATGCTGGCATTGAATCCACTTTATGGTGACTTTTTATGTACTTTACAAATGTATCTCATTCAGATTACCATTTCTTTCTCTCTTTAAAAGGTCAGTTGGCTCAAAACATTTGTCAAGAATGGAAACGCATCAAAAGGAGAAAACGTTTAGAGGAGTCTTTCCCCGACGATGTAGCCTCCCATTCTTCAGTTACGTCACAGATGCTTTATCCGTCTTTTACACCCCAGACATCCTCCCTAGCGACCTTCAATCCTGCTGTCGGTTTCCCCGCTTCTTCTTCCTTTAACTTCACATCTTCAGCTTCTCATCATCAAAGTGCAGATGAGGAAGCTGCTTGTTCCTCACGTGGCAAAGAGCAACCTCTATTCACTCTGAGCCAGGTTATCATGATCTGTGAACGGATGCTCAAGGAACAAGAATCGCGTATGAAGGAGGAGTATGATAAAGTTCTCTCCTGTAAATTAGCAGGTAGGTATTCATAGTCTAAGTAACATAGTTGTACATGTACAGTATGTAGTAATAAAAAAAAATTCTTAAAAAATAGACAAAGAGGGTGAGAAAGGGTGTCCAGTTTATGGAGGAGGGTCTATGAGGGGTCTAGCAGGAAGATTGGAAAATATTTGTTGATTGAGAGCTTGTATGAAAAATGGTGGCATATTTTGCAGCTTTTTTCACTTACAGATGAATCAAATTTTCTTCATATTAATATCTTTAGGAAACTACTGTACACTACATCAGTTTGTTCCAATTCATTCCATAATGGAACAACAGCTGACTTGTTTTTTTTGGGGACAGGGGAGGGGGTTGGGGTATTTTTTGGCTCAATGGTCCAATGACTCGCTGGTTTGCACCTTGCTGACAGTAACATCAATATATAAGGATATATTTCATCACTCTTCAATGAATACAGAAAGTTTGCATATATATACTATACAGATTTAGAATGGAATCTTCAAAGGTTTTGTGGTTTTTCCCGTCCATAGAACAATATGACTCATTTGTGAGATTCAACCAAGATCAGATGAGAAGACGGTTTGGTGACAATGCTGCGAGCTGTAAGTAATATTGTTTTAAGGGGGTTAGGAAACATATCTTGTGCAGTGGGGTTTTACAATTGCGAGAAGGATCTTGGCACACCATCAGACTACTTTGCCGTCAGTCTGTAGTGATACTGTAACCTCATTGTGGCGAGGAAGTTTGTCTTTCATATATCAGTGCTTTAAAGTACTACGGACATGTTTCCAATTTTACCATTATTCAGTTCATTTGTTGTGTGTGATAGCTTCATGCAAAATCTGTGGAAAGTTTCCGAAAGCTTTTCTTGTCTAAGATAAAGGTTTTGATAAATCTGGGCAACTCATTAAATGGGTGCAAACTGTGACATGAAGCATGTTGTGCTCATCAAAAATTTCTATTTTTTTAGCCGTTAAGAAGTAAAACCCTAATAACAAGCCCATTTATATCATTTGAATAAGAAGACAAAATATTTCAAAAAATTGCCATAGGACACAAACCTGTGTGCAGTGCCCTTGAGACAAAGGATGTGAAAACAGAGAGATAACATAACAGAAAAGTTGTCACTCCCTGTACATTATCTATGTGCATAATTAGCTAATGTTTATTCATTAATAAAACTAGACTTGAGAAAAGACTTGTAAAATGGTCAATCTTTGATGGGAGTTGCAGCTATTTTCATGATTTCTAATGCCTATTAGAGTGATTAGGACAATATTGTTCATAGTTATCTGTTGATCTTTAAAATTACATTTGGCAATGAATTTGCCAGATGTGTACAATCTGGTGATAATATATAAGCTCATGAGAGAAAAGAAAAAGTCTGAAAATAATGTTTGTTTAAATTCAGTCCACCAAACTTGCATCAAGAAATAAGGGATGAAAGGTTTTAGAAATTAAAAAAAACCAATAAACATTTAATTTGTGGAACATGAAAGTGTCTTCATTTGGACTGCTAATTAGGAGCAGCCAGTTCTAACAATATACTGCAGATATCTTGTCCTAGATTAAAGGGTATCCAAGTATACTGTACATACAGAAGGAGGTGTCCTATTGTGTGTGGTGCCACACAGCTCATGGTTTATTCATAGAAATAGAAATGAAGATCCCCATAACAATGTAGCACCTTTAAAGTTATGTCTCCTTCAGCTTAGGTAAGTTTGCGGACTATCAGTAGGAGGACAGTGTGAGTACTTGACGAGTTCTACAGTCAGTAAAATTCCCTTGTACGAATACTTGCTTTAGCACTAGTATCTACATAAAATTGCAAATTTGCCCCCTCCCCCGACCCCCCGAGTATGAGAAGAGTACCAATCCATGATGGTGAGTACGTGGGTGTACACAGGTAACAATGCTACAAGCAGAACAAGAGTACAAGTATGTGCTGGCTTCAAGTCTGGTACATGTAGTTTACTGGATTATGCAAATACTGTTGTAATAACCTTCAAGCAGAGTTTGAGTACTGCTTTCAACTTTATTTTTGTTTTGTTCATTTTCAAATTGCTCAGAGCTGGTGATGAATTGCTAGGAAGTTTCTGTATACTTAATGAGTCGCATCACACATACAGTGCTTTCCTTTTGTTTTGCAGATGTGTCATGAGGGAAGGAGCAAGGATGGTGAGTTACCAAGAGGATGTCAGTGGAAGCAGTTTACAGTATCAACTTGGCAAAAGAGTTAAGAAAAAAAAATATGAAAAGTTAAAACAACTCCAAAAAAGTTTTTCTTTTTAATTAAGGAGGGCACTGTTGTGACCTTCAGTGTGTGACTTGCGGAGGATTTGTCTTCAAAAACTGAGAGTAGTGAAGGTCTTATAACAAATTTTAATAGCGTAACATACATGTAGGCCTACTATGCCGTAGTTTTGACAATTGTATTTAAATTGCTCTGCAAGATAGCAAAGACAAAAAATATTTGCTTCTTTTTATAAATGTATTCTGTGGAAGTCAGATTTAACTGTTCAACGTTTTGAAGGCTTATAACGACCGAAGTACGTCATCACAACGTCTTTGTATATCACTCGATATTATGTCACATTTTCTTCAGGCATACAATTTGAGCTTGTCACAAGGGAGTTAAAAAAGAGAAAAGGTGTCGAGTTAAAATTTCACCGGGAATTGGTTTAAGGTAGAGCAGTTTAAACGACAAACAGCGAAGATCCTTAATGGAAGTTGGTGAATCAAAGTTCTCTTTAGGCTTTGGATAACCGAACATGTATGATAAAATAGGTATATACTATACAACAACATTTGAGAAGGATGTGGTTCTATATGTCAGTTAAGGAAATTGATGCAAGTTTTTGTCTAGCCCACCTGACCCCTTCCCATCACCACTCAAGCAAAAAGACAGAGAAGCAAGTAGAACACACATAGGTTGCTTTTGTACCAGATTTACGCTTATTATAGCCGGTCAACATTTGACATTTATGTGTGTCAGCCTTTTGGGACTGCAGGAAAACAGAGGGGGTTGGGGTGGTGGGGGGGGGGCAGTGGTGTGGTGGGAGTGGTGGGCGGGTTATTCATTGTGATGCTGTCTCAGGTACTACCGTTCTTGTACACGGCAGACCTGTGAAGGTGGAGGTAGCCAGTATATCATCCAAAATACCCAACTGTCATAACTCACAAGATAGGCCTCTCGTTTGCTGGATAACGGAATTGCAGATTGGACCAAATCACTTGTAAATGTGAAGATACATTTCTCCAGTAGTATTGTATGTTACCAGTTACCGTGGTTTGCCTCTATGGTATCCCCATTCTGAAGTGCTAACTATGCTTTAGATAACAGCTGTCTGGAGACTTGCGATCTGGACACTTCATTTTTGTTTGGGATGAAAATCTGTAACAAAGTTACGAAAGCAGGCTACTTACTGTGTTCTGCTCAGATATATTCATCATTGTGGGAGAAATTGGTCAAAAAAAATGCGGTTGAAATTTTTCCGTACATAATGCATTAGAGTACACAATGGTATTGCTACTTACGTTTGTCACATTTCATACCTCCTGCACTGCAACTTAAAATTTGTGAGGTTATCTTAAGTATTATCCTTTGCACTCATTGGTAAACCGTAGACAGTTCTTAGTTCTGCTTCAATTTGAGTTCCATTTCAAAATGTACCGCAGCCCAGTTCACATAATGTGTAGCAAAGTGTGTACACAATGGTACTGCAATGTAAATGTGTGATGTTTCACATGTTCAGTGTACATAATAGTGCAACGTGTGCATATTTTAATCATACTAAAAACTTTTTTTAAATTCATGTACCGTATTAACTTTTGCCATTGTGTAAAAACTTATGTTCTTTCTTTGCTTTTTAACACGTTTGTTTTGTCAAACGTGACAAGATGGGGTCAACTGGTGTCAATATTTGATCAACACCATCTTTATTCAATTAAAGTAGCTTCATAAAGGCCATGTTTATGGTAAGATAGTCAGAATTATAAAGAATCGCTGAAGTGATGGCCTAATTCCAATTTAAATTTGAGATTCTCAGCCACTGTTGGCAAATAACTGATTTTGAGATTTTTATCATTCTTAAACGTGTCTTGGGCATTATACTTTGCGTCCGTTACGTGGTAACTCTTTTAACATTTTTCTCATCAAAAGTTTCAGAGAAGGAAAAAAAAACAACACACACACACACAAAAACCAAATATATAAGAGAGATGAGGTGGGGGGGGGGGCTGGTATGATACAAATGCATTAGAACTTGGGGTGTGGGTTGTCAATGGTTGCATAAGCCATTAACTAGCATACACAGACCTGTTTCTACATGAAATAGTGGCTCTTCAGTGGGTGCATATAAAACCATAAACTAGCATGCACTGAAATAGTGGCTCTTCAGTGGGTGCATAA
>KN882980.1:150071-162707 GCA_000934455.1 Apostichopus parvimensis
TTGTGGCTCTTCAGTGGGTGCATATAAAACCATAAACTAGCATGCACTGAAATTGTGGCTCTTCAGTGGGTGCATAAGCCATAAAATAACATGCATAGACAACCTGTTTCTACATGAAATAGTGGCTCTTCTCAAATAACTACAGCTTCACTAAATGTATGTTAAGAATTTGCAAGATAAAACCTCCAGCTAACAGCCACTTAACCAATGAAGAACTGCCAGCACTGGCAATTTTGCATTGGTGATATTCTTCTCGTAGGTTCCAAGGGTGCATGGATGTATTGCACACCCTATGCATACCTTAGTCATTGACGGTCTTTTGTAGCATATCCCTCCAAAAGGGGATTAATTTACAAAAGGGGGAAGACTACGGTAGTTTAGTATCAGCATATCCGCACAGGATCAGTCTCAATTGGAAATGGACTTACATGAGTTAGAGAGGAGAGGATGGGAGGGGGATTTTCTGTTTTCTGCAGAGCTTTGGGTAAATGCTCTATCTCGGGTAAACACAAACCTCCGTGAGTGTTTCTCTTTTCTCTTTATTTTGTGCTTAGTTTTCTTCTATCTTTTTATTCTTTGAAAATCTTTTCTCCTAAAACTTGTAAACAAAGTGAGTAAAGGTGACAATATGTAGCTCAAGCTTGCTAGAGTGTATTAGATACTTGATGTCATTTTAAGTTAATTCTTTCTTCTTCAGGTTGTATGCAGTTCAGACTCGGGGGGTGGAGGGGGGGGGGTAGGGGTGAGTGAGATTTCAACTTCATCTGTAAAGTTTTGCTATTTAGTTTAATTGTGTGAAGTCTTCTTGTGTCATGGATAATAAAAGCCTGGCCTTTAGGTGGGGAAAACGAGTTAAGGATATGTATTAGAACTATGCTAACAATGATATCGGTTACCACGACGATCCCATTAGCCGACCACCATTGGGTCGGCATCGATAAGGTCCAAGAAAAACGTATTGGACGTCTTGAAGGAGAAAAGTAAACTTTCATGTTTTTTAACATTTAAGCTTTGTTTGAATGTCTGAAAAATGTGTGACTTCTATTATATTTTCATTTAACTTTATCTTATAACATTATTATTTTTTGTTTTTCTGCTTATTTTATGGTTTAAACATAAATGTATATGACACATTTAAACTGATGGTTATTATTCAATAAAGATGAAACATTAAACATGCATGGTATTGGACGATGTGTTTTGTAATATTTGATTTGCTGTTATTTGTTTACCAATTGTACTATCTTGACTTGTTTGGAGTTTCTTTTAAATTAGGAATTAATGCAATTTGTGATGTATTTGGCAATCTCCGTATATTATCGGCGAAATCAGGTCGGTTAGAAAGTGTAAAAGATCCTGCTAGCTAACCACATCTACATACTTCTAAGGTCTGAACTCCTTCAGTGCACACTGTAAGTTCCAGTGATTTATTTAAGTCAGCTGTATATCAACGTGTCAGAGAAAGACTACTGTTGAATTCTATTGGAAACTCTGTTTACCGATGAAATCTGTTTTTATTTTCCTGGCTTACGACCCTCCACAAATTCCCAGGTTTTGGAAGTGTCAATCTAAAGAAAACCAGCAAATATATGCATGATCTGCTTATGACAGAAATGTGCAACTGACATGTTTTCAGAGAAAGGTGTCACACCTAACATTTGTCTAGGATTGATACTTTGGTATTTCCAAACCACTGTTAGTTGTTATTCAGCCAAATGTCGGTAATCTGCTCCAATAATCTTTTACTGTGACACAAGAATAAAATGAAGTGACCCTTGATCAATAGAACAATAAATACCTTTTATAGCAAACTTTGTCAATTAATGGATGAAAGAAAAAACAACATGCTGATATAGTATCTTTTGAATAATGGAAGTCTATTATTATTCCCTTATCATGTCAAACAGCTTTTTTATAAGGTTACTTGAAATGTCCATTCTCCTAGAGACACTGTTAACAACATTAACAAATACCTTAGCATATTGTAGTTCATCCATACATCAGTAAACAGACAAATATATTACAAAGAAGCTTAGATACATCTTATAGGTCATCATAAATAGCCACAAATATGCTATAAAGAAACTTAATGGACACTCAGGTTCAAACTTTTAAAGTATTTTACTGATGTTCTTGAAGCATATTCTCCTACTATGACTATTTATTTGTCTTTAATGAACCCTTCTTAAATGACAACGATATAATGTGAAGGCCCTGAGCTTTGAAGGGTGAGTACTTTATTAGCACTTACAAGCAACGCTAAGTAGTTTATATAAGTATGGAGGTGACACTGACAACAAATATGCTGGGAAAGGTATGGTCAACTTGTGTTAGCATAATTAACAACCTAATAAACTTCCTCACTGATTCATACTCTTTGTTCTTATCTTTTAGAATAAAATCATATTGGCAAAGTATGTCCATAAATTAAAATGTATGGAACAGAGGGGTACCACTAAAACAGACAATCTTGAAAATAGTCTGTTTGGTATTTCCACCTGAATCATTCCTCTCACTATAAATACTTCAACTAGTACAGCAATCCCACGAGAGGAGAAAGAAGTGGTTGGGGGTGCCTGGATACCCAGGGTATATCTGCAGTTGTGTCAGAGGTTTAGTGTGAAAGATCACTTAATTGGTAACAATTAGAAAAATGTCAAACCTAGACAATGTGGTGTATTTCATTATTTGAAATGTCATGAATTGTCTCTTAATATTAACCGCAGCTAACCCACTTTCTTATGATAAAACAAAAAATGTTTCCTATGACATCATTATCATCCCCCTTCAGAACCAGTTTTTCAATCAACGGCTGTACCTGCTACCATGGATGACTGCCTGGACAATAACTGGTACAGGCCCTGGCAATGAAAACGAGAAAATTCTCCCGTTTTCCTTCTTGACATTCAAGTTGACTCACTGGTGTCAGTGAGCAATGAAAGCCTGGTCGATTTATCTCTTGGACAGGGGCAATGTCCTCTTTGTCTCCTTGTTTTATAAGAGACTGTTATTTCTAACCCTTTGGCTTCAGCAGTTCTTTGTTTCTTGGCTGGTTTTATAAGAGACTCTTATTTTTAACCCTTAAACATTGGCTGCATTTCTTTGTTTCTTGGCTGGTTTTATAAGAAACTCATATTTCTAACCATTAAACATTGGCTGCTGCAGTTCTTTGTTTCTTGGCTGCCGCTTCTTTCTGTTTCTTTTCCTCCCTCACTCGCTTCAGTGCTTTCATCTTTCTGGTTTGGAGGTTGCCCAGATCTTGTTTCTCCATGTGAACCCTTCCATGAGTAGTTTTGAATGCATCTATGCTAATGTTCTTCCTCTTCTTTGGCTATTAGGAGGATCAGAAACAAGCGAAACGGTTTGTTAGTTTTACTACAAAATATCTGTACTTCCTTTTCCAACTGTGACAGTACAAATAGCCACAACTCGTAACTTTCAAGAGAGTATCTGAATCAGTCTTAATTACTTGTCGAAGGACGATGGAAAAAAATGCCCTCTTTTTTTTTTTTCAATTGCCTTCACCTTTGCTATTTCTCCTTTTTCTTTGCCTTGAGGTTTTCCTGAAAGTTTTCTTTTCCCTTTTGCCTTTTTTCGGTTGTTTTTTCCTTCACAGGCATTTGCCTTTATAGCCATTTAAATTGGTATATATATCAATTTAAATTGCCTATTTGTTTCTTTTCTGTTTTGTAGTACATTTATATGGCATTCTATCAATCATATACCCATAGACCAATATAAAATGGCATATGTTGATTTAAACTGGTATATATGTCAATTTAAATTGGTATAATTTTACTCCCCGTGACGTGTTACTGACGGCCTGCCATAATTTCACCCGACACTGATGCTAAGGTGTAACGGATGTTACAGATTGAAAAAGGTAATTAATACTAATTATATATTATTGTACTTTACCTTAGCTGTTTTTGGCACCTTGAGTGACCTCTTGTATAGATCTGTGGTAGCCAGATGTGTCCTTCTCATAACTAAGTCCATAGAGGGTCCAATTTCTTCCAATTCTACCCGCGGTGTTTTGGTCCCAGATTTCTTCAGTAACGTCCTAAAATAGGAAATGAAACAAGATCACTGATGTGACAGTATATGTGTGACATGAATAGGGGAATTTATAATATCACAACTATTTTGAAACTATTGAAAATAAATCTAGCATTCTGCACTGAATTTGTAATCTGCTTATACCATTTCTGGTTGGAGGGGGGGGGGGGGAGGAGGGGAGTAGGTGCCAGAAGCCTGCGTCCCTCTCATACTTCATGGCCAGGGATCACATTCCACTTTAATTCTATAAAATCCAGAAAATGTCGGGGAAGGGACTCCACATTAAAATTCAAATCTTCACATGTAAAGGAAGTAAACCAATAAAGGAAAACTGACTGGGAAGTTGCAATCAACTTTGAAATTTTGCTAGAACAGTATAGGCCCTCAGAGATACAAGCCCTGTGCTCTACCAACCCTTACAAGTCTTCTCAAAGTGTGTCAGATTATAAACCGAGTCAAGTTTCAAAGTTTTCTTATAAGTTTAATTTTGTACAGCAGGATTCAATGCAATCCATTTTCACTGAAGAAGGTTCTGTTCTGGACCCAAATCTAGACACTGGTATTCCATCGGACATACATCCTCCCTTTAATCCAAATCATTCACTGCTCTTCATGAACAAACTCTAGAATCTTACTTGTAAGACTTCAAGACTACTTTGCCATCAACAGCAGTGAAGGAGAGGACATGCTCTAGCCCAGCGAGGCGCACGTTTTGCACCATCGGACCCCGGAAGAAATCTACGATTTACAAAATGAGACCAAAGTGAAAAAAGATTATGAAAGTTAAAGCAAAGGAAGTTTAATGTTTACTTTGATGATTGCACTTTCATTACAGCAGAGAGAGTAGATTTCCAGTTTTTTCTTCTTCATAAATCCATCATTCCCTGCCTTCGTAAAGCAAAACAATCGGTTTATAGCCTCGAGCTTTTAAATATGGCCAGACTTAGCAACTGCGGCTTGCAACTTTTTCTTTAGAATTTACGGCATGCCGACATCCTTGCAACTTTCGACCCAACTTTTAACGATTGACAAAACAAAAGGTATCCGAAATACGATTCACAATCAAATTTCCAAATTCCATCCAACAAGTTTTCCCCTCAAATGCCTTTGTTTAAAGCAGAAGGGAATCAAAAATGAATTATGGACATCTTTACGGCAAAAAAGTGTTAACAAAACTGCTTATCTATTGCAAATGTGGGATAAGGTATTGAATGGCAAATGTTGGTCGAAATAGTCCCCAGAAATCTATTTGCACACTGAAGGATTAATTGATGGTTCTTGGTTAAAACCCAAAACTTGCTTCATATAAAACATCTTTAAAATTTAAGCAAATTTAAGCAGGGTGGTAGGAGCAAAATATATACAAGGGAACATGCCACAATCCTTTAAGGAAATACCATGTTTTATGCATGTTAATTGAGACAAGAATACAATACAATTATTGAATTTGGATACTTACTTATTAGAAAATACTTCAATCTCTTGTAACTGTGATCTGAATTGAACAATTCCCCAGCAAAAACCAAGCAAGGTTTACTTCCGACTGTCAACTTTGTATTCTACGAACAAAAACAGAATGTTTCTTAGAGACTCATTGATCTTGAACTTTTACAAGTGAGTTTTTAAGGACTGTCAGGGATAAAGTCAATTCTCTGAGAATACAGAACTCCACAATGATTGGGAGCCATTACTGTATGCTGATGTGAACATTGAAAAATTCATAAAGTGACATTTTCATAATTACTGCATGCAAACAACATCTCACTTTTTGACAACCTAACTTATTATTTACATTTTTCACTGTTCTCTATGTTCAAGTTATCTCTTTTATGCTTTTAAACTAAGATAAATGACGGTGGATTTTACCGAACATTGCCAGTAGCAAAAAAGGCATCAGTTGCCCGTTTGGACATTTCAGAACAGAAATAGTTAGCAGCAGAAAAATTTGCATGGTTTCCATACTTATCAGCATTGTCACATATTACAGTATTGCTTATTATCAGCAAACATTGCTGGATTGCTGCCGATAAGCCTGAACAAAAAATTTCCAATAAAATGTGGATAAATAATATGCATTACAGTATCAATCTGAGACATTGTCCAACTTGTAAAAACCTGTGACGCAGAAATGGAATTGTCAGGGTCCACATTGGCTGAATTTTTCCAACATTTAGTTTTTACAATGTTAAACAATCCCCAACCCACCTCTGCTTCACACCAACCAATCCAGATCCTTTCATTACCCTTAATGATCCTCTTAACAAGCCTCTCTCAGTTCCTAGAAAAATAATGATATATATAATTTTTTTACCTTGAAGGAATTCATCGACTGGAAAGATTCTATTCCGAGTTCAAACATGTCAAGGAGATGATAATCATATAAATGACCTGCAGGAACAAAAAAACAAAAAAACATTTTCAATTCTATACAAAGGAACTAGCTATATCTTATGGCATAACCTACCACTACAACATACAGTATAAGCTGGTTATTAAAGTTACAGTACTTGGCAAACCACAGGATATCGCGCATTTTTCAATTCTTCAAATTACCCATGAAAACCTTCTGAAAACGTCTTCTTTTTCCTACTAACTTCCATAGGGCCGAGGATTGTCATCCATTGAATGTTAAGCCACGAAGATCTGTTTATGTGAGTAGCGACTAGCAAGTGACCCCAAAATACAGTATTATTCCTTGAAGAGATGAGAAATCTCTTGCTGTAGAAATTACGCATTATGGGAAGATATAGCTCCGTTAGAGATCTTGAAAGAGACTTCCCTCTCACTTTCATGGGGCCAGGGTTCCTCATTCTATTGAAATGATAAGCCACGAGGATCTTTTTATGTAAGTAGCAAGTGACCCCAAAATACAGTATTATTCCTTGAAGAGATGAGGAATCTCTTGCTGTAGCAATTACGCACTATGGGAAGATACAGCTAAGTTAGAGATCTTGAAAGAGACTTGAGGACTGTATGAAATTTAGCACACAGATGATATTGAAACTGCAAAGTATAATAAAACCAATTTAACCTGAGCTAGAGAAATACCTTCAGCCACCTTGCTAGCCATATGGTGAAATGCTATATATGGCTTCAAGTTTATATTCCTTGTATAAAGTATATCAATCATACATATTCATTTCCATAGCAACAGCCTGGAGTTACTGTAGAACACATAAAATTCTTGAGTATAAAAATTGAGTATTATTATGGACGCCAACAGACAAAGTTTCCCCTGACCCTCTATTAACAGGGAACAACAACGACGACAACAACAACAAAACCAGGAAAATAAAATTAATGCTGTCACGCTTGCATTGAACATTTGAGATATCAGAATTTTGTCATCACAAAATAACAAAAATAAATATGGATCATCACAAACAAGGTTTCTACAATATGTATATCATTGCATTTGTGTCATAAATTTGGCCATTTTTGTTAATTCATAGCACATTGCTACGTACAGTATGGCACACTGGATAATTTATTTCCTAATATAACAAAATACAATTAATGACACTTTACAGCCTCTACTGTACCTGTAATCCCAACTCAAATCATAAAGTGTAGCAGCAGAGTTTCCAACATGGATTGAATACAGTCAATATGAAGTACTCTCCCATGACTACATTGTGGGGTCTCTTCTTCATGGATTGAATACAGTCAATATGAAGTACTTACCCATGACTATATTGTGGGGCCTCTTCTTGTTGTGAGAACCAAACACAAAGAGAGATGCATCATTCTTGTTGGAAAAAAATTCCTGTTGATGAAAAGCACCCGTGTGTCTGTCGTTAGCTATGAATATTGCAAAGGCTGACCTCTCCGGAGTTGCCTGATTATTGAGACTCCCTCAGATCCTAGTTTGTCCAACAGAAGAAGCAATCTAAACTAGGCCTAAACGAGAGCTGGACATGTTGACCTTCAAAGTTGTCTACTGACCAGTCAAACCTCCCATCCCATGTTATAATTTTGGATGATGTTATTTGACAGACTCGTAGTGTGTTCATATTCGTACTTGTATTCATGCTGTCGGTTTTGTACGACAAATCTGTTTTAAATTGATTACCTTTAGAAATAAAAAGTATTGAAGCTGGTTGTTTTTGCAAAATTAATCATCCTTTTCCTGCGATATTCAAACTACTGTACCACAAGAGATAATTAGAATTGTTACTAAATATTACTGAAATTGCTATAAACTGTAATTTACAAAAACAAATATGAACAAAGCCCATGATGAAAACTCTTATGTTTCTGTTCATATATCTTAAATATACTTGAAATATGGAAATTTGATCAGGAAATATAATACTTTGGACAAAGAAAAATGATTTTTTAACCTAGCAGAGCCCTTTGATAAGATGTTGTTGTAAATATAACCAAGAGTAAGGAATCTCATTAAAAAAGCTCCTCATTAAAATTATCATTTGGTATGCAACTCACCAAAGAAGTAAAGTCTTCAAATGGCCTGATGTTATTCTTCCTGTAAAAGGCAGACAGAAATGACAGTTAGAATTTTATCAAGTTTTGATTCTATTTGTTACAGTAATACTTCTGGCTGGAGCCTCTTACCTCTAACCACTCCTTCCTACAGTTTGTAACGATAGGTCGGCTGGGGTGTAACTGGGTGTAACTGGGGGTGATGTAACTAGGAGTTCCATTGAGGGAGAGAGCAAACAATGTGGCAATCCAAACAACTGTAAAGCTTCCATGATCCAATTTTCTGCTGGTGGTACCGGATGTATCTCTATGTCAATATTTCACAGTCCCTTTACAAGATGTGGTACAGTCATGATAAGATCATCAATTTACTACAGAAACAGTGTACATATGATTTCCTAAATTTAACAGACCTGTGCCAGGTTCCTTGTCCTTTCTATCATGGTAGAATCCGGAATGAAGACTTGAAAACAGTTTAGCTGATGCTTTACTGTTCCTTAGAGCTGTATTAAAACTATTTTTTTTTTTTATTACTGTGTTTATGTTTTAGATTTAATGAAACATCACTGAACACAAAAAACAGCGACATGGACTTTTCTGTAATTATGGAATCTGAAAATACAGTGCTAATTGTTGGCTTCAACATTATATTTTGTACAATTTTTTGTTCATTGGTGATTACTAATAGCTAAGTATGTAATCAATACTAGATGCTGTAGATATATATTTTTAACTTTCTTTAAATGACAATAATTACTAAGAAACTGATTTGACTGATTCCTCATGTAAGAGGAACATCAAAACTGTGGAAAGTTGAATCCTTAGTTTATGGAATGACCCAAGGGCCTAGACACTGTAGCTGAGATACTGTACAGGGATGGATCTAGGATTTTACAGAAGAGGTGGCAGAGGGGGGTGGGGTGGGAGAGGGTCACCCTGTGGTTGTTGAAGCCTACTCCCATGTAGGGGGTAAGAAGGTAGTCCCTGACAAAACTTAAAACGTTAGACATAAAATGGTGCATTCTGAGGGGTATTTAGACTACGAATCAGGTCTAAAATTAGGTATAAATGCAAAGATGTGCTAGTAACTACTTCTGAATTATTGTCTGAGGTTGAAATTTTGGACCCTCTACAGCAATTTATTACCAAGACTTTCAACTGTACATTCTGATGAGACTTCCTTTGCTGTTTATTGTGGACAATTAGACTACAGGTGAGCTTACTTGGTAAACATGACTGCATTGGGCTTCTTCATGATATAAATTTCCTTCAGTGCATTGTTAACTACGTCACTTGTCTGACTTCCACGGATGAACATGGCTGTTTTGGTATTTTCTATGATTTGAGACTCCTTTGCATCCAGAAAACGCTTGGAGCGTTTGTTTTTTGGCTTGCTGCAAAAGAACATTGAAAGAAAGAAAAAAGATGAACAGCTTTTATCGGCACAGCATTGTTGGGGAATGGAAGGGGGATATTGACCATCACCACTTGAATTTGAAACTATATCTACAGAACGGGTACCATTATTCTCCGCACACGTTACTTTCCACTGAAACAAAACGGTGTTTTCCGCACACAAATTTGTCAGCGGAAAACAACGTTGTTTTCAGCGGAAAGTACTGTTTTTTGGGGGAGGAGCAGAATGGCTTACTGTTATGATTAGGCACATGGAAGGATTTAGGAGGATGGAGAAGATAGAATTTGACTGTAGCAGGATCAATTGTAGCTCCGAGACTAGATTATTAGGATAGCCTAGGTTGTAGCTTAGGCTGCCATCCTTATCAACGTTCTTTGATACTTTCTCATGGTATTTTTCATCCTGAATTTGGTATCCTAAAATTGAGGAAAATATAGTGTATAGGTAAGTGGAAAAAAAAGTTGTTTTCCGCACAAGAATTTTTTCAGCGGAAAGTAATGTGCGGAAATTACCGTGTGCGGAGAACAACTGAAACCCTACAAAACAATATATACAACATATCAGTTCCATGACAATATGTTTGGCAGTCTCTTGGTTTACCGTTGTGTAAATCTTATGGACTGCATTTTACACTGGCTAAGGAAATAGTCGGTACTCAGCATTTACCATCAATATAACATTGATAGGCCTAGGTCCTAGGCTAGCTACTTCGTACATCTTTGCTTTGTCACAAGGACATGAACATTTCTTCCAGATTCGCTGATATTTTGACCAGAAAATTGATCAAAACTTCTCACTGCGGGGAATCTGTTGAATAGGTAAACAACTTTTAAAATTAGGCCTAGGCCTATCTATTGTTAATGTTAGGCCTACAGTACTGTTCGAATCTTCAGTAGGATATACCTGTACAGTATATAGCTTGTATAGCTTAGGCCTAGGCGACCGACAACCACACGGATGCCACGTTAGGCAATACAAAGTTGGCATAAACACAGAAAATTCACGCGCAGATGCGATCATTCACACAAAATTGACTGTAAAATTTACTTACACGATTCTATGCATAGTCTTGCGTTCAGTTTTAACAATTATAGTCAGAAATAGTTCTTAAAATTTGGTAACTTGGGGCTCAATGGTATTGCGACACTGTCACGTTATCATTCCATGTAGGCGGTAGCACAAAACTGTTACTAATTGCAGTCGATTCATGTACAGAAAATTAAATAGTTGACGCGGTAGTGTACGGTAACTTCGCATGTTCCCTGGATTTGTGTACTGTGTTATATCATGGAGGTAAAAACTCTGTTTTTACCTCCATGGTTATATAAACTTAATTCCACTGACGTTGCAGTATTCGTCAATTAACTTGCAACCCCATGTTTTAATCCCTTATTTACCGACAAAGCCTTAAGTAACGGAGTATATATGAAATTGCCACTGTGAAACAAGGACACATCGATGTTGTATTTTGAGACACTTTCCATCGAATAAGCGGAAATATAATGTAAACTCCAACGCAAGCGCGAAATCAGGGATTTTTTTCCCTGCTTGCTTCAAGCAATTGAACTCCCGACCTTCACCAGTATAATTCTCTCTATGTCTGGCAGAATCTGGTCAAACCATAGATTATATCACCTATAGCTGTATGATAGAACGAAACCTGCATTGACCAATATCAGCGAGATTGTTATTTTTTGTAAATGTACCTGAAACAATCATACTGGGTGAATCTAATTACTATAACTAAATATATCACGAAGACAATAGCAAACCTGACTTCTTGCTCTGTCAACTTGCTGTAGTTAATCTGCATAAGCAATAAGCCTAGTATATTCCATATTCCATATTATCAGGGATGGAATTTCGCCGCCGCGAATTATCTGGACCTCCGGGCAAAAAAGTGTTCATTTGCGAGCCATATCCAGTAAATAAATGTGAGGGGGTCGACCCTCGTCGAGATTGGCTTAGAAAACGGCCTCTTTTTAAAATGGATTCATGGGCAACGGTCATTTAAGAAAGAGGAAACGACCAGGGAGTGCGTTAAAACCTTTCTACAATTATCCCGTTAATGGTACTATTGTGATTTGTTTGCTTAAAATATCACCAGTGGAACATTATGGCAAAAGTTGTTCGCGGGTGTATTAAACATTCTGATGTATTCTGATTTTGGATAATAATGAGGCTAATGGCCGAGTCACTGGTGCTCATTTACATGTGGTTGGGTTCTGTAGAGGGAGGGAGGGGGGGGGGTAAGAAAGGGTAATAAAGGGGTGCGGTTTCATATGGAAATTTAGCTCCGATAATTGAGCATGCTCACTACATGATTATCCTTCAAAAGTTATCTTTTCATGTGGGACATTTCAACGTTTGCTATTAGGTTGCATGCATGGGAAAAGTACCTTAGAGGGGAATGTTCAATGTGCAAACAAAGATAATACCACTAACAGACTAGATGCATATAATTCCATAAAATATTTATTCAGCCGACAAAGTTTTAATAAAAATGTAAATAAGAGGATATAAATTGGATAAAAATGTTATTGTGTCCAAAAGACGAAAATATTGTTGACGAAATCATTAGATTATATGCATAAACGATAGCAAGCTACAGGAATTTGGTCTAGGCCACCGCTTCAGGTACCCAAACCCGTATATTACTAGCCGTAAATACAGGATTGCTAAGAAATTACGTGACAACAGAGACGAACCAGTAGAGG
>KN882981.1:40661-60557 GCA_000934455.1 Apostichopus parvimensis
TGTGTGTATGTGTGTGTTTGACAGGCCATCTTACCGGAATGACATCGTATTTTTTATAGTAGCATCCACACTGGTTTGGATTCACACAATCACCACCTTTCATTAAATATCCACTAGGACAAATGCAGTGGTCTTGCCCGGAACAATTATTGTAGCAGCCAAACAAACCATCGGGATCTTCGCAAGTGAACTGACAGGTACAAGTCATCCACTGCATATAAGTGGGACAGGATTCCGGAGTACTCATCACTGCAAGGAATGATCGGGTAGAAAACAATATTAAACGCAATTCTTATATATGAAATTAGTAATGCATGGGAATGAAGGGCTTCTTGTTGATTTACATATGAAAAAGAATAAAAGCTCTAAAAGAGTAAAATGTCGTGACCGATATCACTCGCATATAAAATATTTCTCTGTCGATCTAGACAGATTATTGCTACTTTAGATCGACTGAAAAATAACTTGCTTACAGCTTACAGTCTGAAGTAAAATCGCTTACTACTCGTTTAAGTATCAATTAGAAAACATGGTTGTTAATTCCGGATAACATGTCATCCGGTACACCAAGTAGGCCATGAAAACTGATTGTATGTATCAAGGTTTGAAACCAGTAAGGTGTTCATTCCATTGCATGGTTTTATCACCTGTATCGAGCAATGATTGTTCTGTTTTCGTAACAAATGTTGCCTTACTCTAGAGATCAAATATGTTACTAACCAACTAGGAACCATTTGTGGATCTTAAGGCTGGGTCTCGAAAGAGTTAACTTGAAGAGACTATGTTAAATTAAATGGAAATAAACAACCAAGTGTGAATAGATATTTATATATATACTTACTCATTGCGGTTGCAAATGTGTTGAAAGGTCCATTGGCTACTAAGAAGTGCAGCAAAACAAACCAATAAATCGTTGTAACAGCCGACATACTCTTCTGTATAACTTCTTTGTTATAATAAACAAGACTTGGCCTCTTTTAGTTTCGCTTAGAACGCCATAGATCAACGAACGCAAAAATTGTCTCACTTAATGCGTAAAACCAATAATTTGTATTTCAACATTTAACAATTATACCGACACAAAGTAAGTATCGTCATCTATTGTTGATTCCCCTACAACAAAAACAAAACAAAGTTTATACTTCCTGTTGCCACTATACTGATGATATACATTTGATTCAGTGAACGATGTCTTCTTTGTGGTATGCAAGAGACGGAATTAACGTAAATATATCAACAGAGCACGGAAGTTGTATTATTTGACAACTTACAACGCAACGTAGTATCCCTATTCTTGTTATTCAGAAGAAAAACTGTATCTGTGATGAATTCACCGTTAGAAACCATTTGTTCTTGTCTTCTGAATGATATTGATTTGCTGATAAATATTCATATCTCTTTACTATTTTGCTTAAAGTTTCTCCATTTTGGGATAATGATTATCTTGAAATGCACATATAAAATCGTTAGCAATTTGTTGCTCACAACGTTGCTGGGTTTGGAAGATATGGATTTATTGATGACTTTTTTTGTGCGAAATGCTATTGCAAAATGAAGCCAAACAACAGAAAGTAACGAAACAAAAGCAAAAGCAAAATGTTGTGTTCCGGTAAGTAATTGACGTCAATTATTCGTACTGGATTTTAAAAGTGATGAACTCTAAATGCAATTGGAATAGAAAATAGTGTCAATGACAAACAAGAACATATTTGACTCCGAGAAAATTAAAACATTGCTATCGTTAACAAAGAAAGCAAATTCCTGAACAAAAAAACAGGAGTATACGCAAAAATCACTCTATACACATAGATAATCAAGTACAGAGTGGGAAATTATGTCTAGTTTACCAACCTTAAAAGGATAGCTAACGAAGACTTTTAAGTTTTGGAGAAAAAAAGGTCATAATAGTAAAGAGCCAAACAAACAATGCGTTTAACTTGACCTTCGCTTGTTTATTGATGTGTGAAAAGTATCGAATAAGTATCAAATATGGTTTGATTGAAAAGGTAAACCTCTTTGGGTCTTTGATTTTGGAATGCTTCATTTCATAATTTTCATTGCTTTTTATATATTGTGCCATTTATTTTACTTCTCTGTATTTAAAATTGTGAAGAAACAAATAAATAAAATGAAATGTTTATATTTTTATATAGAAACTATGCATGTTGAAATATAGGGATATAGTTTCAAGTCTTTCGTTCGCGACTACTGTTAGCTGCCATAGGAAATTAATCTGTCTACTTTTTCACAATGTTTCGTCTCCACTTTGACTTAAGAATTATTGCTTACGTTCGATAATCCGTTCTTGCTCAATGTTTTCGAATTGTGCGGTCAATTATTCAATTACTTGGACATTATCATGGATAACGCTGTTAATCTTCGTGCACGAAAACTTATTTACCACCATTGATTATGTTATGATTATTGATTGCTCTACGCACTCAAATATGTTTCAGCCAAATTGTTCGACATTAGCTGAAACCCCTTGTATTATACATTTAGCTTAAACTGAAAGCATTTCACACATTTAAACGTTGCGATTAATTACAGTTTTTTTTTAAATATTAATCACATTAACTCAAGCTGCTCTGAGTAAGTCTCTGTGCAAACGTTATGAATATTCATACCAACCAAAAATGTGAAAGCAGCTGCTGTAACAAGTCGTCAGTTAAAGATAACAATAATAGATCAAGCTCATTTTGTATATCAAAGTAGCATATGTGGGAACTTTCTTTGAACAAATCCTGTGAAAATTCATATCACTTGAATGAAAAACACGGTGAAAAGCAGCTAGTGTATCATTCATCAGTTAATGCAAACAAAAAACAAAAACAAACAATTACATCAGATTCCATTCCAATCTTTTTTAACAAAGTAGGCTGGGATACATGTGTCTGCCTTGAGTGTCGTAAGTATTTGCTGAACTTTAATATGTGGTTTAAAAAATAACAAGTCGTCACCATAACCGTCAATAACCACCGCTTCTAGGCCTTTTGGCTAAGATCATGTGTAGGATCACTTCTCGGCCATGACGATTATCACACAGTTACAGCCTGGCTGCAAGGGGGCTGGGGATGATTATCATCATTATCATCATCAACACTGGAGATTATTTATAGAAACGACTCATATTCATAGCCTATCATTAAAATTACCCTTGACTCATATTGTTGTCTCCTATTACTTTAACCCAACACATGTGAATAAATCCTGAATAGAACAAGATGTATATCACCTAACTAACGATAAAGTTATCATTTACTGAAGGGGAGGGGGCGGGGGTAGTAGATTAGATATAGAAACGGCTCATATTCAAAGTATATCATTACATTGATCCCTGACTCATATTGATGTCTCTATTACCTTAACCCAACACTTGTGAATAAACCCTGAATAGATCAAAGATGTACACCACCTAACGATAAAGTGTTCAAAGTTATTTCTTGTGGATCCTTCAGTAATTTCTTCGGAAAACACAGCCACCACCATCACCATTATCAATATCATCATCACCAGAAGGCGCGTAGCCAGGAATTTGCCTAGGGAGGGGCGAAAATGTAGGCAAACTATCAAAGCCGTAGATACGACATTGCAAACTAAAAAGCGTAGCGCCATCATGAGTTGGCGCGAAGCGTACGAAGAAATTTTGGCTGAAAATGCCACCCAGTTTGCTGGAAATGGCACTTTCCAGGCCTTGTAAGTTGCATCTTAGCATTTTCTCTTTTGAAATTACTAGCGATATCATAAAAACATTAATTTTTTAAAAAATATGCTCAAGAGGGTCAGCTGCCCCCTTCGCCCACCCCCACCCCCTTGGGTACGCGCCTGATCACCAGCGAGACCGCACCGCCATGTCGTTTAACTAACAGAGGCGAAGTTTAGATGAAAGAAGAGAAGACGATCAATGTCTGTCTAGATTAGAAAGAAATTGCCAGCAGAATAATCAGCCATCTCTTTCTCTTCTGTAAATAGACCATAATTAACCAACCACGACCTGCTCTTACATGTTACAGACAGGCTGTCTTCAATTTTCAATACAGAATAATATGAAGAAAAGAACTCCATGCTCTTATATTGTCTACAGACGACATTTAATTTATTAATATACAAGAAACCCCCAAATTAGAAGATTTTTCACATGCTTGTAGGATGAGGAAGACGTGCATTGTCTTCTTTGCTCCTTCCATGAAAAAACATCTCTCCTGCTCCTGTTGACCGATTCCAAAAGCTACCAACCGAATTCACAGTAAGGGTTTCCTATTTTTCTTAAATAGTACTTAAATTATTAATATAATTCACTACTAACTGTTACGGTACATATTTGAATTTATTAAAGTAATTATATTTTACATAGTTTATGAAGTATTAATATAGGCCTACTATAGTTGATGTAAGAAAAGAAATGCTGAAACTGTAAAGGTAAATGAATCTTTTTGGTGCTGTGGCAGAGAGGATAAGGGCGATGGCATTTGAAAAATGAGGCTTAGCAATCGGGAGATTCTGGGTTCGATACCCGGCCGGGTTATTATAGGTGGGTTTTTTTCATCCAAGAGCAATCTACGGTTTTCCCATCTGAAATGATTTTCTAACTTGAAAAGGATCCAAATTTGTGTTGAAATGTTGAATTGGAAGCCACCAGACGTGTAAATTGTAATCCATAAGCCCTTCGGGGTTTCTCCCACATTTGTGGTCGCTGAAGCGTCGTAAAACTAACTGCTGATTATCATTATTATAGTCTAAGAGGTCTTAGCCAACGATAGACTAGCTCATGTAATTTTTGCACGTTCCGTGATTTTAACATTTTATGAACCAAAGTGTAGACTAGATAACTATCTGTATACTAGATATATTAGTGAGAAATGTGCCCAGCTAAAAAGACATCGTGTATAATTGATAGGTCAAGGGTTCTCAACAGGCAGCCCTAAGGATAAACCCTGCTGACGAAGACATTTCAATCCGGTGCTCAAAAAATGATTAGGCCCAACAATCTTGCAGTTATATAGTATATGCTGGTTAGTAAAGCCTTACGCTTGAGCGCTCTACCGCATAACTCAAACATTCCTTAATCTATTTATGATATACGCTCCACACCCTCCCACCCGACATCTATCGAGGCATCCTGGATCCGCCAGGGCATATGTAAAAATATGGTGCAAATTGCATCACGTTGAGACTGCAATCATCGACCTCCCCCCCCCCCCCACGTTAAAGCTTTCCCATAATGACTGTAGGTACCAAAGTCGCTACGAGAACAAGGGAACAAAACACTATACCGTCCAACTTGTCCCCGTAAACCCTACTAAGGCTTTGAGGTACATTCTAGAGAAATTCAGTTCCTCTTTCTGGGTATTTGTATGTGTGCTTTAAATTCGCTCCTCGAGAAAAGAGATACTTAACAGCGACGCAGATCCGGTGGCTTTTGCCCCCCCCCCCACACCCCTTTTGGGGTCTAGGGCTCTGCGATACAGCGGATAACAATGTTAGTAAATTATCTTTCTGGAATGTACATATTATTTTCTATACATGCTACAGCTTCCCAGCCGATAACACTGTGCAGTCGCAATTGTAGTCACAAATTGCCGGTTTTGCTGGTTTACATAACTTCCACAACGTTGCTCGACCAGCTACTGTAGTCGGTCTCAAATAAATCTTGGAAAATGGTGCATATGTGGGCCCTGGTCACACGTATTCCCCTCCCCACACTTGCTTCCCCGTCGGACACAAACTTCACCAATTCCAAACAAACGTTTGACCTATAATTCTAAAGAAAAATAAACCACATACGTTTGTTTACTCCCCGTTTTGTCTCCTTCCCCACTCAATTTTGAATAATTTGTATTGCAATTCACATTGTATCTCATGATGTCGTATAAAGTATAATACCGTACCGTATCGAATCGTATCGTATCACATCGTGGTTTCGGAAGTGGTACTATACCGTAAGGTACTATATCGTATCGTTCACGTACTTATTTGAGGTACTTCAACTTCATACATGCAAGCCAAATCCAACTGGTACACATCGCCTCACACCTCTGATCAGAGCTAAATGGAGACCCTTCTTGTCTGCCTTTCTTTTTTCTCAGATGAGCTGTTCATATTTCATCGTCTTCTACTATATTACAGTGTATGTTGCTATCATACAGTTAGCTTCTACTCAGGAGGTTTCCTTCGACTGTCCCAGCACCGTGGATATGTCATGGAGCAAGCATTCACCTGCCGTCTATTTACAACAATGGGAAGGCAATTATCCAACGAGTGCGTACCTTCAACAATTCTTCAATGAACCATCAAGCAGGTTAGTAATATTGACACGCAACTCTAAAGATGCGGTCTCGCTGTACCATCGACGGCAGACATTTGTAACGTACATGCATGCTACTTAAAATCAGGGGGGCGGACATGGGCATAAGTAAATAAAAACCAGATTGGGGCGTTGTGGCTTTGAAGCAAGGTGGGGTTTGACCGCTGGGACGGACTTGCACCTGAAGCGACCAAAGAGGCAATCGGCGCCTTCTGGATATCAATTCTGGCGGTACCTGAACCCAACTGCGTATCTGTAGCGAGCCGATAAACTGGTCGAGACCAATCCAACTATGCTTATAATCGCAATGTAATTTTATGACTTATGACCGGTTAACATGAAACCTAAAACAGAAAGAACTAAGCCTTACCCAAATATATCGAAGAACTAAACAAGATTCATTGGCATAACTACCCCAAAAGTGAAAGGTACAAGGCCTTGTAATTATGCCTTTTACATGCTTGTATTTTCCATATCAGTTGATAGGTTGGATACTCCCATTCAACTCGACGCTCTCCGAGCCCTCCCCCTCCCCCATTCAGTTCCTTTCCTTTCACGCTGTTCAGGTCAGCATGAATATCGATAATTTCGTTAGCGACCTTCTTTTATTGTACAACGAGGGTCGGTTGGTGTGGAAATGAGAACCAGATCAGAAGTGATCAACACCGTTACTGTCAGCTGTTACGATTACTAAACGAATTTTCATGAGAGCATACACTGTCAGCATCACAAAGATGGAATAGAATAGAAATGTGTTTGGCTTTTTCTTTTTTGTTCAAGTCTAAGAATGACAGAAATTTAGCTGCAAAAGCAACCAGTGGCTTCCTATATTTTGACTCGGTGTATTTGGGTCAACCAACCTCTTATTTAAACTGAGCAGTAGGCGTGTGACCATATGCCATATGTAGACCGCGAATAGCCTAACTTTTAACTTGGTGCGTTCAGAATCCCATGATAACGAAATGAGTGTTGTGATTGAAAACGACCAAAGTTACATACCGCGAGGTAAACATTGCTTTCAAAGAGAAGGTGCGTTACTTGGACATGGTTGTTGGATGGTGTAACCGTAATCACAGTTCACGGGTCTGTTGGTTATTAAACAAAACAAAGCTGTCCGCGGTCAAAATCCAGCCGTCGCAAGGTTTCAGTCCTGCCTGCGAAAACAAATTAGTTCACAACCATACACTAATCGTGAAAGTGATTCATTAAAGCGTTGTGCTTGACCACGTCGTACCATCCATGCAATCTAGTTATAGTGATATTTTCGTTCTGGTGCAAAACGTCTGTAAACAACCAAACTATCAAAGCGGGGATAATACTGTGAAAACACTAGATAGACATGGCTGCATCCTCCCTCCCTCACGCTAGTAAAGCAAAATGACGACATTTTAACTACTTTATACCGTAATTGCTAAAGTAGGATTAACTGATTTAAACTGTCAGCAAACTGGCAACGTAATACACATAACATAACACAGAAGTCGTTTCATTTCGTAAGTTCTCATAGTACCAAATTGAACGATTTTATTTTCTACACCTGACTTCTCCTAACGTGTCTGTCTCTTATAGTAGAGGATAACAAATCACATGTGATTTATTTTGGTTCAATGGAGTCATAAAGTAGTTAACATTACCAGTATCATTCAATGACTCAGATCTTCCGTGTTATGTTCTCTCCTAGTTTCCCCAGTAATAAGCAAAACAATTACGGCATTTTAACCAAATGTAATTGTCAAAACTTGCTTATCAATTGGTCCAAACGTCCAGAAATCATATATGAAATCGTTCAACAAAGCAGGGTCGATTTTCATGTTCTATTCTTGTAACTGAGATCCCTTTTTAAAAGTCGCTTCTCTTTTTTCCATTTCAGTTGGAATGACACTTTTAGTCGTCTGAGTAGTATCCACAACCATAACTCCCAGGCATTCTGTCCTTGGACCTACACGACTAGTTACAACGAGAAGAGGATACCCCAGTTTCTACCGATGGCCAGATGTGAGGAATGCCATTGCGTTGATAACCATAACAATCTTCGACCTGACCTGATGTGCAGCACATTCAACTATACATTTGTGGTGCTGCAACAGGAGGAAGGAGATGAATGTTTCAATGGAAGGAAAAGATATTCTCCGGTTTCCGTCACCATCCCAGTCGCTTGCATCTGCCTCAGGAACGACCGGCCTTGATATGTTAAAAGTATGACCTCATCTTCTGTCGAGACGTCAGGAATTGATTTTAAAGAAAAATTCAATGATATTTGAGAAGTTTTTACAACTTTGAGCGTTTTATATTCCAACCGAAGGCAGAGTTTTAGTAACTTCAGATTCTGATCAAGTTTTCAAATTGAAAAAAAAAATCAATTAGATATTGTTGCCGTTATAACATTGTGAAAATGTATATTGATTGTGACTTCATAAGAGGAATTACATGCAAAGAAAAATGTGTATTCAGATGAAGTATATGACAATATACAACTTGTGATGACGTCAGCATGATGTTTTAAGTAGATTGTTTCCATACTTGTTACCAGTCTTAGGGTATACTGTTTTCATGTCCAATAATTTTTTTGCAATTACAACTAGTCAAGAAGAGTATCGGAAAACGGTGTTGGGTCCGTTGTCGCCTATATAAAGCTTACAAGAACCATTTTCTTTTACATTTTATTGATTTACAATTATACTTGATAAACCAGAGAAGTATTAACTCCTGTCATTAAATATTAAATGAAGCATTCCACACTATTTACACATTCAAAAAGTCCATATCTCCAGAAAACGTATTAATTGATGGCCTGCACTCATGTGAATATATTTTATAGGAAGACGTACCTCTCCAAGGGAGTAAAAACTCCCTGCATGCGTCAACAAAGTATTATAAAATGTTCACTAAAAGTAAAAGAAAGGTTTTTCACCGATTGCATTACCGACAAGAATTAGCCATTATGAATAATAATAATAAATCGTTATAAATCGAGGCGACAATTTATTCAGTTAGCTCCTCACGATCAAGACTAAAAATTTAAATCATTTAACTTTTGTTATCTGAGACAAGTTTAGAAGTTTATATAGAGTCGAGACAACTGTGGGGAAAAGAGTGGTAGTTGAGCTGCTGTCTATACGAAGCTACAAGACAACTTGTTTGATAGACTTTTCTATGCTTTTATAAAAGAATGTACGTTATCTCCTGGCTGGAGAGGTTTTCTAGTTCGTTCCTCATCCTCAAAAAAGAACTGAAATAATGTAGAACGTTGACCCGTACTTTCTTTAAATTAATATACCTAAATTTACTTTTAGGATGACATGTCAAATGTAATATCTATTTTTTGTTGTATCCAATTTCCATCCATTCTTTTGTGAAGTGACGGTGATGGTGGAGGAGGGGAGTGTGTGTTAACTCCTTTTTTTGCCGACAAAGCGATTTGATTATAGATAGATTTTCTATACTTAAGTTCATGATGTTCTTTAGCTAATTAACTAATTAACACTCAATACAAACATTTCAGAAGTGAAAGTCTAACGTTTGAAATATTCCAACTTATGTTTGACATGTGATGTATTCTGATGTGCAAAAAGTGTCCATAGACGACGACATGTTGAAAATAGAATTGCATTTATTAAATACTCTCTTTCTTTCATGAAATAATCTAGTTCCGTGTCTCAGTTTGCTTAATTGCCATTTGTCTTATTTTAAGTATTTCTCAGTATGGATTTGATAAAATTGCATATCAAACACGAATTTAATGCATTTTTAACATACGCTTGCTCTGTGTGCACCACGAGGTTTCTCATCCAAGAAACTGGAAACTTTCTGTCGGAGCTTATGCCTACTCCGAAGTTGAAAAGTGAGAATATCTCGGAACGTTTTGTATTTTTTTTAAATTTGGGAAATTGCGGGATGGCTGTAATGTCAGAAACCTATACTTAGCATATACCTGTAATCATTCATTGCATATATATTGCGTCGGGTATAAGATGATAAACCATTAGCCGGGTACCACTCATTGAATCCATTTATCGGTCAACCACGTCATTGTACATTGGGCATTTCAATCTCATATTCGGAATAAATTCCTATGTTTCTACGTTTTCATGTCGCTGCCGGATAAGAGTTATTGTTAATACTGCAGTCAGGGTTGCTAGTGTTTCTGTGACGCAACCGGCCAAATGAGATGAAAACAACGACAAATACAAAGTTGCTGTTATTTTATAACAATTCACCCTGTTTATGGGAAGGAAATGTGAGGGTTCGCAATTCGTTGCAATTGGGGGTCTCTTACTAGATATACACATTTTTAAATTTTGTCCTTCTTTTTTTGCATTTAAATTGCAAAACTGGCAACACTGACTTTAATCGAAACACTAATTCGGTGAAAGTATAAAAACTACTTTAAGCTTCATATTGACTTGGTTATACGCTTGCGTCTGTCTGGCCATGTGGGTTTAATATTACAAAATAATTGAAAACACTTCACTCTGACTAACCGATGATTACAAATACTTTACTTATCTTATTAAACGAGATATTTAATCAAATACAGAAAAATCGTACCAGGAAGGTAGTAGTTATATAACGACCCTAAGCAGTCAAATACATGCATATAGAATCTGAATGGTTTGTAACTTATAATTCACATCGTGTGGCTATCCGAAATAAAATTGTAGCTTATATTCGACTTTTTTTTTGACAATTCGTAAGAACATTTCAAATGGAAAAACCGTGGAATTCTCTGAGATGGAAAACCCATGGTCGGCCGAGGATCGACCTCAAGACCTCCCCTGCAGAAGTTAGGTTGCCTTGTTTCTATTGCCACTACACCGCTTTTATCCACTTGACCATAGAAATTGTTTGATTTTACCATCAAAGTGTTGCGTAGTTGCAACTTTAATGCATCTATAGGTCTTCAATATAATTCTCCCGCCACAAGCACAAAATACCGGTGTAGATATACGTGTAGAATGCTGCTATATCCAGGCAATGAGAGTGCACTATTCAAAACAAATGACATACTTGAAACAGGCCTACGACCCGGAAACATATAATAAGTATTACTATATATAAAGAAGAAAGTTTGGATGAAATTACGTCATTGCCAAGTCTTTCGGTGGACTAGTTACCAACATTAACATTTCAAGACCAATGCCTGCTAAAGTGTTTGTGGGCGAGAAAGTAAAGTGACAAGTTAAAGATTATATGGGCGGGAAAGTAAAGTCACTAGCTAAAGATGATATGGTCGGGAGAGTAAAGTGACTAGTTAAAGATTTTATGGGCGGGAAACTAAAGTGACTAGTTAAAGATTATATGGGCGGGAGAGTAAAGTGACTAGTCAAAGATTATATGGGCGGGAAAGTAAAGTGATTAGCTAAAGATTATATGGGCGGGATATTAAGGTGACTAGTTAAAGATTATATGGGCGGGAAATTAAAGTGGCTAGTAAAAGATTATATGGGCGGGAAAGTAAAGTGACCAGCTAAATATTATATGGGCGGGAAAGTAAAGTGACTAGTCAAGAAGAAACGATATACATTCATCCCTATATTGTTACCTTAAAGTACCCTTATTAAAGTCAAGTTGGAACTGTCACCCACCAAAAGTACAAATACAAGAAAATGTCAGTATATAGAACAAAACAAAGCATTTTATTTTATGTATTTAACCATGATGTCATATCTGTTTGCTTCAAGCATGTGGGGCTGCATGATGCAAGTAAACTTCTTTCTACAAACAATGATTATTTTCATTTTAAAAAGAGGGCGAAGGAAGCAGTTTATGCTTTCCCTAAGAGCCTGACGAGGAAATAGGGGACAGCAGTTAAGTATTGGTAATAGCAAATCTCAAATTCCGGGAAACGTACCCAAGCAGAGAAATGTACATGTACAAGCCATATCGCACCTGCTGACAAACAATACGCTTTGCAGCGATTTGAAGGTTATTCGCGCCATCTTGATAAACCCAAACAATGACACGCGCAAAGGGTGCCTACGTTACAGTAACACTGTTTCGACGAAATTATAATCTTATAGACAAAATATCTTTAATTTTCACATATAGAAACACTTGATGTTATAGATTAGCTCGAATTTTGTGGAAAAAGATATACCAGTTGAAGCGAATTACCACTCAAGGGTATTTAGCCTCGGATTATAATTAACACAGTTGTTCTTACTTTTCGAGGGGAAGAAATCCTAGCATTTTCACAAATATACAATTTTTACATTCTGCTCTTAACCAGACGCACAGGGCACAAAGCCGTTACTGCTGTGTATAAGTTGATGATGCAAGTGCTTGAAAAATATGTCAAAAACCACTCATATCACATCTGCAAAACGAATTTGGAAAGAACTTCCAAAAATATTTCTCTGTCATTTCTGACTATATTCAATTGACATATCAGATTGTCCAAGTGGAAACAGGTATATACATATTTACAAATGATATGTCAAGGTGGAAGAAGGAAAAATATCCTAAACCTATCTAAGATCCTACTTCAAACCTACAAAGCGATCAACGGTCTTGCCCCTTCTTACTCCGTTGCGTCGGTCAACCAATTACGCTTCGCTCTTCCTATATATCATACGCATTTACAATTAACTCCTGGTCCACGTACCCGCACTCGTTATGGCGATCGTGCCTTTTCTGTCGCTACGCCTTCTCTTTGGAACGAACTCCATTTCAAGTTCGTGACTCTACCTCCCTTTGCATTTTCAAGAGACAACTTAAAACATTTCTGTTTGATTACTAGTTTCTTTTTTTCCCCTTGGTTTCCTTTATCTCTTTCCTACTTTGTAAAGCGCTTTGAAACGCTGTATTAAGCGCTAAATAAATGTAATTTATTATTATTATTATTTTTAAAACTATCCACCCCCCACACCCAAAAATATAAAGGTTATAGGCTCCTTTAAATATGTCACTTAACAATGATTGACATCCTGTTTTTAAGTTTTAACAATGTGCATGCTTCCATTGAAGAATATTTAAGTTACAATGGACCAAGGCACCATTCATATAGATGTTGGCATATAAACGTGTATTGCAGCATTTATAGCAGTTTGCCACAGACTACTTGCAAGTAGTCTCTTTCTTTTGTAATATTATATTGTTTTCATTTTGTAAATTAATCTCCATTTTTGTAACTCTCAGATGTCTTCGGTGATGCATGGTGACTCACATGTACATACTTTAAGTTGTCATGAAATACAATTTAACAGTTCATAACCTCAAAAAGGATGCATACATTTTCCACAATCACTTAATCTCCATCGCCATTTGCTTACAAGTCACAGGGACTCCGTCGGGTTGCATCTTAGGCTTCTTAATTGGCAATGTCAAATCAGTTAGGCCTATACAGGCCTACTGACAAACAGCAACAGAAGACTGTCATCTCATTCCCAACAAAATTTGTTATCACTATGAATTACTTGCATTGAATGCAACTTTTCTATTCTAGCAATTGGATATATATCATTGGCTTAATTACTGCTGTAGTTTTAATACCAATTTGCAACGATAACGTTATAGTTATGTTTGTACTATTTAACTTATTGCTAGGCTAGGCAAGCCGTAGGCTATCGCCCGTCTGTGTCACTGCCAGTGAAATGCCAAAGGATGGACGCAGTCTAGCGGTAATCTAATATACTGATCGATGAAAACTTCGGTTACAATTGTGCAGTAAAAAGCCGCAATTCAATCTCTTTGCACCTTGAAAACGTCGTTAACCGTGCAGTATAGTTCCGTAGATAGGCACGGTTAAGTGCTATTACGTCCCAACAGTACAGAAAGAGCAGCAACAATTATTGTTTTGTGGAACCAAGTTAAAAATTCTTTTTTCGCTTTCCATTTCGCATTTCGCATAAACCCTTCGATAAATCCTGTGTATTTATTTATTTATTTATTTTTATTATAAGATTCTCTTACAATTTAAAAAATTAATTGGGCATTTCATTGACTAACGTTGAGACTCTACAGTATAGGTTGACGCTTTTGGGTGACGTGTTGGTCTTCAAATTGCTGCCAAGCGACAAGCCGGAAGTGGCTTCTATGTGCTAAACGTCTGTAAACCCGAGCATCGGAAGTCTGTCCAGATGAGAAGAGAGGCGCACCTTAGATACAAACCTGATAAATTGCCGTTAGAATCAAAAGAACAAAACGTGATAATGAAATTATACACCGGTGTCAATATCAACTGATAAAAATGAAATCGGAAAGACATTTACAGTCGTTTTGGTTTGCTTTCTTAATATCTATGTATACCATTCATTTAACGACAATGACATCCGAAAAAACGTACTTACTCTCGAATATTGCTAAGCAACTAGATCATGTTCAACTTAAGTAATAATAATAATCATAATAAAAAGAAGATAAGAACAGGAAGAAGATTGCTAGACGGAGACAGGATCCAGAAAAAAAGGTTATAGAAAGACCGATCGGTTAGCTTTATAGTTATTACATTGTTCGAGTTACTAGCAATGTGAAGGATGTGGGATAGGTGGAAAGGGGTGTAGGGAGGGACATTTGGGGAAGGTTAAAGGTAGGGAATTGGAGAGGTAGAGATGAATAGTGGTTTAATTGTTGCCAGGCATGTGAAGCGTATTTGGCAACCCCTTCCGTGCTAATGTACGGTATTTTATTTCGTTTTTTTCAAGCATGTTGTCACAAAATGTTTGAAAAACTGAAAAAATCCAGTCTAAAACATATATTTTTGGCTATGTTTGTTTACGTTTTCAACTTTCCTCAGTTTAATCAAGTGTTGCTTCTGGAAAATTATTTTTGGGTCATTTTTAAAGGATTATTGTAACCAACAAATTTGAGAAATATAGCACCATTTTGCATCTAGGCATTCCTTAACTTCAAAAAATCTCAATGGGGGAGGAGGACAACCCCCTCCCCTTGGATCCCTCCCCCAGGACCGCGATCACTATGCAAGTAGCATATCAATGGATAATGATCCGATCTAGGTGGAAAATGCCCTGACCGGTTTCAAGACCCAGTCCGCCACTGGGTGTAACACCCCATTTTGAATTACAAACAAGAAAACCAAGAGTATTTATTAACACAGCCTTGCGTTCAGAGCTAAGTGAGATAATAATATACATAATTTATTGTCTAAATATGCCACCGTCACATATGCCCCATTTGGGAGTCGGCTTCTGCGTCCTTGGACCTCACACCATCTTTATAAACTACATTATTCGCCTCTGGTCCTTCCATATTAGTTCAGCGCCTACCTTCAATCAGTCAGTGAAATTTCAAAATTTGTCCCCCTCTCCCTCTCACCTTTGAAATCCGGTGCAAGTCACTGTCTTTTTGGGCTCCATCGATATAGTCTATACCTTCTTCTCTGAGTCTTGAGAGTCATGTGACTGATAATTTATCACAGGCCGCACACACACTTACACCCACCCTAACACACCGCCTTGAAACATTGAACTTTAGAGAGTAGCACATGTGGATGTTTCCTGTTGTCAGATGGTTACGGAAATACAAAGTTCGATGACATAATGCCCTTACGTCGTTGGCGTCGACAAGTGTGTGTATTCTGACTTATAACTTGAACAGATGGATTCCAAGTCCTCAGACGTCATTTCAACAGAATCACCATGTCTTCAGAAGAATTATGTTGCTAAGGGGTATTGTTAAGGTTAGGGTAAATGGAATCGAACAATGGAAATATCAATTTGGTTCTCTGTGTGAATGAATATGTGTGTTACGAGGGAGGGGGTGGGAGGGTGCAACGAAATCTATGAGTATTTTCAACAAAATAGTGAGGAAATCTCCACCCTACATAGACGACCATGGTTACGAGAATTCATACTAATCGTCAAAGATTCAGTACTCATGAGCTTCATTTTTCAACGCTATATTAAGTTTTATAGCGACTAAGTAGCCCCGTTCTTTTAACTGACTAATTTGAGCAGTTTTAAATGGTCATTTTTCAAGAAAATTAAAAGGGGAATAGACCAACAACCTGGATGGATAACGGTCCACGGCATACACTTATTATGTTTCATTGGCTCAAGTCAAGCTTTAATATGCATGAAATGACTGTGGACCTCTGAAACAAAATGCCACTTTATCGGTTTAAATTGTAAGGGCTCGAATTAAAATCGAAGGCATGCCAACTTACAAATTTCATTGACTTTTCATTGAAATGGCACGGTACATGACAATGGCAATGGCAATTTGCAAGCTTTGAATGGAGCAATAGGGTATTTTGTGAAATAACAAATTTTACAGAAATGACAGAATGCAGTAACGATTCATGAGAAGGCAATTTGCTTTTCGGTTTCGTCGGTTATTTTTTTTTATTGCGAGGGCTCGTTACTGCATTCCACTATAAACTCAATCAATGTTTAGTTTAGATTAGTTATGTTTAGAGACCCAAGGATCAGGAAGCCTTACATTAGTTTATTTGAGACCCAACCCGTATTTGATCGTGGATAAACACCCCTGGTCTATTTCAAGCCTCCTCTTTTCGATAAGTGTTCAGAGGATAAAGAGGCAGGGGTGTGAATTCGCTCCCATTCCTGCTCCCGGGACCGCCATTTAACGTCCCCATCCGACGAACGAGAGTGTATGCCACAGCATCTGACCACTTTCTCAAATACTGAGGTAGGCAAAGGCACCCCATTCGACATTACTGCAGTGCAGCCGTAACGATTAAAGTCGTTTCGAAACCAAGTGAAGAACAGAAACAAACCCCTTTCCCCAAGTTCACAAACCAGAAATATCAAATCCACGGAAGACTCCGCACATCACCATTGCAGCAGCGTTCATTGAATAGGTCAAGAAATCTGGCTCCTGGCGGAAATTTGATCCTGGAACCTAAGGATTGTGAGGTGGACACTCTAACCGCTGAACCAAGCCTTTGCCCTTATACCATTAGCCATTACCCAACTATACAATTGTTTTGTTGGGGCACAATGTCTTAGTTCCATGTTTGCCAATCGATCTCTGGGAATGGGCGAAACTTCTTTTGGCCAATAAAGAAGGACCTTATATCTTCTTGAATGTGTGATTATTTGCTACTGACACAATAGTATCAAACTATGATTATTTACAACGTCGAGATTGAATGCACGATGAAGCTTTATAATTAATACAACTTTCCAACAAAACCGCGAAATCTTGAGAATTTTGCTGTCTTTGAAAACTTCCGGCTCCTTATCTTGTGTCTTAGAAAAGATACAAGAGAGGTGACTTTTCCGTTTTTTCCCCCAGTCAACAAAAGACCAAGAAAAAGACTTGTAATTGTAATATTAATAAGAAATATTCACGTCTTTCTCAAGAAAGTTATCTCAAGGAATCTTTGTAACAACAAAAAGGCCCTAGCTGTTGTAATAGGTCAATTACCCTCACTTGAACGGTTGCCTAGTAGTATTTTATCAAGCAGTTATTTAAAGAACATGGATTCCCCCATAAGAACAATTTCAAATCCTATATAAGCGTCTCTGAAATAACTCAGACTATTTTAATAACCATCTCATATTTGGCTTTTGAGGAGATTTGCGTAGAGAGTTTATTTCATTTCCTCGTGAGCAGAAATCAAGAAGGCAAGAAAACCAAAATGTCTTTTATTGTTTCATCATCGAAGACTAAACTGGTGAGTTCTTGCTGTATTTGTTTTATGATATCTTAACGTTACAAATTGTCAGTCTAAATGTTTGGTTAAAATTGTTTTCCTATTTTTCTTCATTCTCGCGGAATAAATATATCTCCAAATTTTCTTCAATAATACACCCGAGAGAATGAATCACATAATATTGCAAGGTTTGTTAAATAATTGTTTTCTTTTGCTATGAACTTACTGAACATCTGCATGGGTCGGTAAAGACATATTACGAAAAGGGTCACAACATCACGTGTGCATAGATTATGCACTTATTTGTTTATGGACAAATGTATTGTTTATTTGTGTATTAATTATTAGTAATTTAACTGAATCGTTGATAAGACAACGTAGAACGTAATAGGTATTGTAACCTCAGTTCCAATGCACTAAGATCATCATTCAGTTGCATATATAAGCATACCTAAGGAAGTCTTTATTCACCTTTATATAGTGCAATAAATTTTCTTTATGGAAATAGACTTTGTGCACCATACCATTTATTTGGGACATTGTTTTATGAACTTTACTTTTGTGTCAGGTTACAGGTTAAGAACTGTTCATACTGTCAGTACGAGTGCTTCGAAGCATGATATGGGAGAACAGTATACGTGGTATTAGCATGACAAATTTTGATCAATTTATTAGGTCGACATGCAAGGTAATGCTAATATTAATAAATTCGTCTGATTTTTTTCTTCGGGATAGTGGAGGGTGTTAAAAGAGGGTTTGGGGTGTATACCCCTGAATATTAAACAGCCCTAGGGATAAGATCTTTTTTTATTTCACTATCAATCCAATTTAATGTTAAAGCGCATTACGTGATACATTTACAAGTATATGTGTTGTCGGGCAATTAGTTTAGCCAGCAGTTTATGTTTAAACGTAAATGCAACCGATGTTGTAAACATTCTAGGTTTGCCAATTATTTATGATACTTTCTACCAATAAATTACTTAAACGTGCAGACCTCTTATGATATACTACTACCCCAAGGCAGGAGTGGTTTGATGTTTCTAGACTATATAATAAATTACGTCTTACTTGGCAATAAGATGATGACTTCGCTTATGATCGTAGTTATACTGATTTTACGAATAACTATACCGCAACAAAGTTGAAAGAGCAAGCTATTGACAAATAGAAAAATGTCTACAATGTGTGTGATGCGAACTATGGAATCCTAGTAGTGTTGACGTCGACACCGTATAAACCAGACCTTTCAAGAAATAGTTACTTGTTTCTTTTTTTTCATTTATTTCGCTCTCCTTTTCCATTCTTTTTTCAATTATTGACCTTCGTTTTTAACATCAATCGGCTGTTTACTCATTCTGGCATACGTATACTCCATATTTGAATGTCTTTGACTTATACGATAAATTGTCAAACTAATGTGGTCTCTTATACCTACCTTATATATTTTTCACCAGGTAATAGCTATACCTCGCATTGGATATAGGTGACATGTTTACCATTCATGGCACATTTAACCTTCCGTAACCCTACTTATGTAGATTTTAAAATTACGAGAACCAAATGTTTCCTTCGCTTGTAAACACATGCCTCTACTCACAAGTACACATATTTCTTACGCAGCTTTTATGGCCTAAAGTATAGTCTAAACTTACTTTTAAGACTGTTGTTTTCAGACTGAGACTTCAGTCCTACATGAAGCTTACGACTAAAGTTCTCATACTGAGGCTCCATGCATTACCTTAAGTTTTAAGACAATACTGGTGCTCTTAGACTGGTATTTCATGGACTACACCTTAAGACTGTCACATGCAGACCGAGGCTGCAGATATTGGCAAAAGCTTTAAGACTGACGCTTCCAGACTGAGGGTTTCATGCATTATCTAACGCTTTATACAACTGATGTTTTCAGATTTACTGAGGCGATATTTATTACCTGAAGCCTTTATACTTATTCTTTCGGACTGGGGTTACTTGTTTTACCTGAAGTCTTAAGAGTTGTGCTTTCAGACTA
>KN882982.1:5343-16110 GCA_000934455.1 Apostichopus parvimensis
ATGATAAGCCTACATCATCTATAGCCATCGTTCAATAGTATTATAATTTTCAGTAACAAATAACTAGGTATTCTCACATATGTATTATCATTAAGTTCACAAATATTAACTTGTGTGTATACTACGTATTTGACGTTGTGTATGTCCTAAGATACTCAAGTGCTTTAGTGTATACGGCAAAACAATACAGCGGTCTGTTCAAATTAAATCTAACAACTTTAACACGGCTTTATCAGTACGAATTTTGGTATCTGCGTCGCCAAACTATGTTGTGTGTGCTGTCCGGATCTTGTCAATTAATAATAGTAATAAAAAAGTGTAGGTTTCAGTAGATATATTTAGATGATATTCGTTGACTGCCAAGCTTGTACGTTCTGTTCCCAGTTTCTTAACTGACATATGACCTTAATACATAAGCTTCTGGTATGAGGTGGTATATAAGTAAGTTTTAAGAATAGACACTACAAAAGATATGTCCGATTTAGTTCCTTCTTGGTATGGTGATGTAACAAATTACATCATAGGTACATGTTTTATGCAATAGCAATTTTTATTTTTATCTCAATAATATTCATCATGGTTGGGGCTTATTGGAAAATTGTCAAAAATACCTTGTAAACATGGTATCTCAATAACCACAAGTTGAATCAAAGCCATGCTTGGTTGCTACATGCCCCATGATTGAAATTGGTAGAGGTCAAAAAATGTCAAAGTCTGAGAACCTTTTAAACATCATAACTCAACATAAATATAGCTGAAATAAACCTGTCAATTTTCCGAAACTAACATTTTCTTTTGGTGAACCTAGTTTGGTCAGAATCAGTTCAGTTAAATTTTGTAAAGGGGATCTAGAAGTCTTCAACAAAACATAGTCAACCAGGAAATTAAATCAACTTCACTGAAAGTTGATATACATAGTATTGCTTTAAACACACTCACCACAGGCCCATATAAGTTTCACTCTCTGAGCATCAAGGGGTCAGCAGGTTATCGTGAATGGTGGAAAAAAATTCTCAAGGGGTCAACATGTTATCTCAATTGGTCTCAAAATTTGCCCTTTGTTTTATACCAGGTCTGAAAATATTTGAGGTGTGTTTAAGCAATGTCAGTTGAGCGCTCAGTTATTTATAACAATTATTAAAGGGATTTGCATGTTCAAAATAAAAAATAGAAAATTTGCTTTTATTCATACACTGTATGTATAAATATTTCACATAGGAATTGGAATAAAAACCTCTAAACTGTAAAATCCTTACCAGTGGTTGGTATCCACAAGGGAGTGATACACAACAGCGGAATTCTCTGATCTTTTCTGGTTCTCACTTAATTGTCAGACAATTTTAAGTCACTTGCTCTACAATAGTCACATACTTATGTAAGAATATTAAGCAATTGTATGGCAAGAAAACACAAAGCCTACTGGCTTTCTGGTTATGCTATGTGATTAAATAGCCTTTGTAAACATGCTAACTGATTCCTGGTACCTTCCTTTATATGTTGCTGGCTGCATTAGTCAATAATAATCCTCTTCATTTTTTGTGCACAAGTTCAACAATATTACCATGTAAGGCTTACCACACTGAAGAAATTTAGGCATTAGAACCACTAACAGTTTTGTCTTCTGGATTTTGTATACTGCTTACATTGTCAATTTCAATTTCTTTACTCCAGTATAAATTACAAATTTATAAATGGGACACATTATAATGATACACAAAATATGTAAAATGTACAATCATGAAAGCATGAACAAATCAGAAATAAGATGGAGGATTAGTTTTTTTTTTATTTTTTAGAATGAAAGGAATTAAAAGGATTAAAAAGATTATAACAGAGATTTTAAGTACCCATTTTGAATATAAATGGCTGCTCTGTAGATAAATGAGTTCTTTAAAAGCGTAATTCTAAAAGTTGACAAGATAGTAGGATTTCGTAGATTGTACTTGTTTGTTCTATTGGACAGAGAGATCAACTCGGAGTGAAGTGGGTGTACGTATTTCAGTATTGTTGCTCATCAATACACGTATTATGTCAACTACTTAGCTGATTTAATCTTTATATGATTGAGTACTCAACATCATAGAAGATTGTTAACTTGGGATGTTCACATTTTATAAATAATATTTCAGATTATTATGATAATTATTCTTTGTTAATGACATAGATTACAGGGTTACTCTGTGACACCTGGAAGTGATGACATACTGCCACAGCTGCCTTACGATTTCATTTATTACTCAAATTGTTACCTGACTTTCATAAGTAAGGAAATGACACACTGTGGCAAGATTTCCTGCTCAGTTGTAAAACACAATGTTTCAAAAACTATAATCAAACCAGTGACCAGAGGAAAGCAACTCCTCAGTACATGATTATTTGATTTCTTTGTTGTAAGTTTTATTGACTTTCGAATGCATCATTTTATAGAATAATGCCTACCAAAGTTGCTTTACAACTGAGCTTTTCTCTGGTACATTCGTGCATGATTCTTTGTTATGATATAAATACCTTTACTTCCACAATAATCTGAATATAAATTGCCTGCTTTTATTCATAACTTGGAAATTTTATATTATTATTTGCTCCCCATTAAATAAAGGTAACACTGAATTTGTGCTGTACGCGTTTCTATCAACACCTTTTTGTATTAGTTTGGAGAATGTAATTCACATTCCTTTCAAACTTGTTACTTGTTTGTATCTACAGTTGACCAGATATACCATCTTGCATGTCCAGCATCACCTCCTCACTACATGTATAACCCCATCAAAACCATCAAGACTAGTTCCATAGGAACTCTCAACATGCTTGGTCTAGCCAGAAGGGTTAAGGCTCGATTGCTTCTAGCGTCAACATCAGAAGTCTATGGAGGTAAGGCGGGCTAGAAAGTTTTTTTTTCTTCAAAGAGCACTAAAACTTTGCTTTTAAAGGCATAGACACTGAGTTGGCATTCTGTAATGTCTATTTTGTTGAATGTTACCACTGCCATGTGGCTATTTCAGAAAAGAGGCCCTCACTTAAAGTTTTTTGAAATGTCTACTATAATCAGTGGGGTGAAGGCCATCAAAGTGAGCTTTTGTGAAATAACTTTCTGTTAAAGGGATACTGCAGTGAGTGAAGTTTGATTGCTTATAAGAAAACTAAAGGAAAAGTATTTCCTCTTCAGGTCAAAACCACATCCATATAACATTCGTATAGTCAAGATAAGATTATATCCAATTTGTTCACAATTTGTGAATGCATATTGCAACGGTAGAGTGAGTTTGTCATCTTCGTCCATTTGAGCCATAATATGTGCATATGAGCCATATACATAATTGTTAAAAAGTGTTACCTGATTTATCCACAGAACAAAAATAATATATATCTACAAAATGAGGTATTTAGATGAAATTCTTAGTGCTAAAAGCTTTCACAGCTAAACAAGCATTCAACATATATCACTATCAGACTGCTGTAATAGGAAAGTCAAGTATTTGAAATCAATAAACATTGTGGAAAGTTTTTCCCATTAAGATAAAGTGTTATATTGTTTGACAACAGAATATCCCTTTAATATCACCCAAGTCCTGTAAGAAGAAAAGCTAATTGAATATATCTGCTATTGATGTTAATGGTCACATTCTTAAGCTTTTAAGTAGACCAAGAAGTGTAGTAAGCAGAGCAATGAATAAAGTTAGTTTGCTTGTTTCCACACTGTTTAGTAGTTTATATCAAATCTACATTACATCAGATGAGGATTTTGTTTTTTTTTTATTACTTAAAACATGTGCCTTAGTCCACTAAAATAGGAGTTACTGTAAGGATGTAAAAGTGTCATAAAAAGCAATGAGGTTGTTATCCAGAATATAAGTAAATCATGAAGAAAATTGGGTATTGGAAAGACATGATGAACTAGCTTCAAACCAGTTACCTTTGGGATTACAAATCTGTGCACTACCAACTGTGCTATACTGATGTAAGTGCCCTACTAACCTTTACTTTCCTTTGACAATTTTGAGCAGTGATTAAAACAAGATATATTGCAAATATACCAACAAAACAAGAGAGTATTTCTGTGGAAAGAGAAATTGATGATTACCAGTTTTGGGTAAGTTTTGCTTTTGAAATGTAAGCAAAATAAGAGTAATTTCAGCTTTATGGAATAGTTATACTTCAACAATACCTCATGAGTTCTGTTTGATATTGTAAATCAGAAGAGCTACTAAAAGAGATACCTTTTAGGCTTTGTTCCATGGAAGCTCTATATCTCACCAACCAGCTAAACTTTTGCACTCAGGAAATAAATCCTCTTGACCACCTTCCTCTTCTGTGGAAAAGATGAGGGTACGATACTTTCTCCTTTTTTCCCACCTTAATTGTCTGAATCATAGTTTTCATTAAACAGTATACATAACTGCATACAGTATTTCACATATATCGTTACAAATGAATTACACACTTGTCTTGTACAGTCTTAACAGTTTTAGTAATTAAAATTTCTGTTGATACTCTTATATAAATCGATGTGTGTGCTTCCATACAAGTCATTTTAACAGCTCTCAATCAAAACTTAAAGAACATCAGACAATAACCAAGCTACCCAATGGATCATAATGTAGCCTATGCAAAGAGACATGTCGTTTCAATGGCTCAGTTAGAGCTTAATTCTTAATTAAATAACATCGTACAATTACCAAATGCTTTTCTGTATGCATCATATGAAAGACTTTTTCATGTTTCTTTAAAAGAAACTTTTCAACTTGCAGTATAAACTTAAATTTATTTAAATAAAAACCTCATCAATGATGCGTTATTAAACCATGTAAGGGCAGGAACGAACACCAAATTTAGTCTTAAATGTGTTATAACTGAGTGGGTTGTTAATATGGAAAACATCTTTAATGTACTTTATACCATGGTCAAACAAACTTTTGTAAAATATTGTTTTGTTATTTACTTGAATATTACTATTATTCCGAATAATTTTATCTGCACAGCTTTCCACCAAATTCCAAATATTTTCCCATTGACTTGGGAGTGGTGTTAGGCTACCATGTGGTCGAAGATAACAGCAATAATGAAAGTATTCCATGGATATCTTATAACTGCGTCACAATTTCAGCAAATAAACAGATGGTTAGGCTAGATTTCACCATTTACTTAGTGTATTGTTAGGCTACCATGTGGAAGAAATTGAAAGAATTCTCACATTTATTATTTATTCATTCGTTTGTTTCATAGAAGGTAAGACTGACAAGGAATTACAAGATGTTACTTATGGATTATAGACGGGATAACTAAAAAATGATAACCACAAGTGGCTTTTTACTAAACGTTTATTCTTAATGCAATGAAATTGCGCGAATCGCTCAATCTCGTGGCTAATGCTAACCCTGGGCCTGCATAACAGATAGTAGTAGTAAAAACCGTTTAAGAGCTAAATTGATATGGTCTGATCCAATAGATGTGGAGAGCAAACATAAGCAGCGGCGGCATTGCGATGTTAGTAGTGATGTTAATTATATAAAGTTATTAACAAGTTAATGAAAGAAACAAAAGCAAATAGAAATTATTGAGGAAGGTTTCTTACACCTAGGTATTTGAACATGAAAACATTTTCAGTGGAGAATATAATTCATTTATTATAGCATCCAATATGTAGTTTCTTGAAAATCGCGATACACAAGGGTAAACAATTTTCTTTTCTGGGTACCCGGATACCCCAAAAGACTTAGCAATTGTGATTTTTCCCAATAGGGGTCAGGTCACGTTGTGACCAGAGATAAGCAAACTTTTGAGACGGGAAAGCTTTGGTACGTAGTTCAGGTGAAATGGGCTATCATTACTTTTGTCAAAGGTAATGCCAAGTAACGTAACCGGACCAAACATAAATTGAAGTGAAAATTGTTAAGGAAATATGGTTTTTAATGGGCCAGTGGACCGAGTGGAAAAATGTTAGATTTTGGTGATTGACTTTCAAAATCTTAAAAATATCAATTGTCTCAATATAGAGACTCATAAGACCTGTCAAGATAATTAATATATCATCAGCATACTGTAAACTTCTAGTATCATGGTTTACAATGAAATTACCTTAAATAATGCAAGAATTGTTTATTTTAAGGGCAAGTACTTCTGCACAGATAATAAATATATAGTGGCTCAACAGGCAGCCCAGTCTGACCCCTCTTGAAATTGGAAAGAAAGGGTATGAGTAGACATTATTACATACGCTGGCAGAAGCATTAGAATACAAAGTATGAATTCATCTTATAAACCCTTCCTTAAAGTTAAAGAAAGTTACACATTTGAATATAAAATTCCACTCTAATCTATCGAAGGCCTTCTTGAATTCTACCAAGAGTAATAGATCTGGCAGATTATTTTCTTTACAGAAATCTATAACATCAAGTGTGAAAGGAATATTTTCTCCTATAAATCTATTTTTAACAAAGCCAGTTTGGTTTCTGATTGATAAGAGATGTAATGACAGACTTAATCCTCGAAGCAAGAGCCTTTGAACAAATCTTGTAGTCAATATTAAGGAGTGGATTGGGCAGTAGTTTTTCCCAAAAGTTGCGTCTTTCTGGGGCTTCCGATAAGAGTAATAATACTACGGCCTTGACCAGGGGAGAATTGTAAGTGGTCAATTAGTCATATGCATAATTTAGGGAAGTTGTAACTAAATTTCCAATACTAGTCAAAAATGTTTACAGAATTCGGCTGTCAAACCATCACTTCCTGGGCTTTTACATTCGTTAAAAGATAATAGGTCACCATTGCATTCATCTTCTGTGAGACTCCCCTCACAGACCAATGCCTCATCAAAAGTGAGCTTAGAGTCACCATTCAAATCATGGAAAATATAATTAGGATTGCACATATCGCACTTTTATAAAGAACTTTGCAAAGTCACTCAACTCTTTCAGAATTTGGGGGCGATCCACCACCTCAATCTTCTGCCATTTTTAGTTTTTAATAATACAGGACTTTTTGTTATGCCTTTCTAGATGCTGTACTCTCCACCTTGCCCTTAGATGGACCTTGAATACCTTATATTTTATAATCATACAGTTCATGGAGTTGTTTTTTGGTATTCTTCTATTTTTTCTTAACAACCATGGGAGTTAGTATGGGAGAAATCTTGTTCGTAGACTGAAATTTCCTTCATTAAAGAGATTTCATTGTGGTGTCCCTCCCTAGCCTTCTTTTAACTATATTAAGCCACATAAGCATTATGTATGGGTAACTTTAGATTAGTTTCCATCTAAATGAGGGATTACAACCCTGATAATCGTCTATACCTCTTGAAATGGTGGTGAGTATCAAAGTCTTGTAATCCGGATCATTAAGCAATGACTTATTAAATTTCCAAAAACTTGGGCATCTGTCCTCCTCTAATACCTTTATATTTAAAAGAACAACTGAGTGATCAGAATTGAAACTGGCAGAGAAAAAAATTCTTGTCGCCGAATAAGTATATTCGTGAAATAAGGAAACAATTGAGTCTGCAATGAATACTGTTAATTTTGTTTGAGTACCAGGTGAATCTTCTATACCCATGGTTTTGCTCCTTCCATATGAGATCTTAGGTCCTCATTAAATCCTTGCATTTTTCCCTGGCATTAAAATTTGTTCTAGGATTACCCCCTTCTTTATCCATCTCTATACAAAGTCTCCCCCAATAACTATACATTCCCAGTTAAAATTAGCAAGTTTAAGATTGATCGAGGAGAAGAAAGATGGATCATCTAAACTTGGGTCATACAGGTTAACTAGGGTGAATACCAACTGCAAAACCACAGCCTCAACTATAAAGAGCCTTCCACTGTTGAAACGCACAATCCTAAGTCGGTCAAAGCAAAATTTGGGTTGAGAAGAATAGCAACACCCCGTCTTTATGAAGAACTATGATTTAAGATTATCTTACCACCCCATTCGTTTTGTCAGTAACTCTCATCGCTTTCCATACTATGCATCTCTTGAATAAAGTAGACGTGGGTCTGTTCACGTTTAAGCGCCCAAATTAGCATACATGGCATTTGGAGCATTGTAACAAAACAATTAGAGATTCTAGAGATACAAATATTAATCCCATGGAGAGAGTCCACCGAGCTGTATCTACCATAACATAGACAATTTCCTGAGATAAGTTTTTCATGATTGAACTTTGTGGCTATAGGTTCCCTCTCATAAATATTTCAGAAAATTTCACCGATGAATTTGGGAATTATTGCGAAACCGGACCAGTGTTTCAGACATCACTTTTTCCGCCCACATTTATACACCAATTTGTGAGTGGCGTAATTTGGGGTTAAATAACAAATGTTGAAAGTGGTGTGCTTTTTCAATACTGTCATAGTTGTATATCAGATGGATGTCCATTCAGCCACATTGTATTACACAATAAAGTTAAACAACATGCAAAATGTTTCCGTCCACATTTTGGTAATGTCCAAAACATCATGAAGCTACTAATATATGAAGTATGTTAAAACCCACAAGACTGTTTTGTTGCTCTAATTAAAGCATAAGTATTCCCTCAACTACAGTATGTACATGACACATTTCTACTCATCCGTTTTAATTAGATAACCATTTCAATTTTTCCGTCCATGTGTGTGATGTCCGAAACAACAGTGATGTCCGAAGCAAGTTTTAATTAACATTGCTTGAAAAAAAGACACAATATATTATCACAAGTTCTGTTGTTGCAAACATACAGACTGCACTACTCAAAACTTTTTCCATCTTTACCAAATATTATAGCAAAATAACCTTAAAAGTATGTTTCGGACATCACCATGTGTTTCGGACATCACTTTTTGAATCTGACATATTGTAAAACAGCACTATTTTTCAACTGAATGATTCAAGAGGTTGATCTCTGTGTGCTAGAGTACACTAAGATCCTACAACAGAATGCTTCTTAACTTTGGTGTCATTTGACCAACTTTGGTGTCATTTGACCAACATGTATTCATCTTTTGGTGACTTGTGACAAGGCTAAAATGATATTCTATAGATGTAATTGGGTATGAATGTTACTGAGAACATCAAATTACTTAAGTTTTCTAGATCTGACCTCATTTACACTACAATTTTCCATCATTTAGTACTGAAGGAGTAAAAACAATGTTCGGTGAATTTCTTTCTGATATAGCATGTATCAGGATGGCATCACATTATATAGTACATTAGAAAGTAATGCTGTAATTGTCTGCTATAGCTTGAATCAAGCTATTTGTCACAACCATAGAAAGCCTTTATATAGGCTAGAAGAACTACTGTACATCAAAGGACACATGGTCACCATGCATGGACTGTCATGTGATGTGTTCCAGCTTCCATGGCGGTACCAATTTGATATTTCCCAATATCAGTTTGAGAATTGTGAAGTTAATTACACACAATTGGAATAGGCCTAGACAAGTTTTGTAGCATACAGTACAGTAAATCATTTTCTATCACATTGGTCTACGACACAGTATCTCAACGTTTACCGAACACCATTCAGTGTCATCTGCCGCTACAGTATATACATGAAATCAGTGTGCATATATGTAAGAATATGAAAACAAGACATTTTAAAATAGGATATGAGACACAAACATTAAAGTATGAAAACCTAAAACGTACAGTATCAAACAATTGTAAGAATATGAAAACATAAGACATTTTAGAACAGGATATGAGACACAAACATTAAAGTATGAAAACCTAAAACGTACAGTATCAAACAATTGTATCAAATTAGAAAACATAAGACATTTTAAAAATATGAGACACAAACATTGGAGTCTGAAAATCTAAAACGTACAGTATCAAACAGTTGTAAGAATATGAAAACAAGACACTTTAAAACAGGATATGAGATACAAACATTAAAATATGAAAACCTAAAACGTACAGTATCAAACAATTGTAGGTATATGAAAACATAAGACATTTTAAACAGGATCTGAGATACAAACATTAAAATATGAAAACCTAAAACGTACAGTATCAAACAATTGTAAGAATATGAAAACAAGACATTTCAAAACAGGATATGAGACACAAACATTAAAGTATGAAAACCTAAAACGTACAGTATCAAACAATTGTATCAAATTAGAAAACATAAGACATTTTAAAACAGGATATGAGATACAAACATTTAAGTATGAAAACCTAAAACGTACAGTATTAAACAATTGTAAGAAATAAGAAAACATAAGACATTTTAAAACAGGATATGAGACACAAACATTAAAGTATGAAAATCTAAAACGTACAGTATCAAACAGTTGTAAGAATATGAAAACAAGACATTTTAAAACAGGATATGAGATACAAACATTAATATATGAAAACCTAAAACGTACAGTATCAAACAATTGTAAGAATATGAAAACATTTTATGAAGACATATGAAGACATATGAAGAATATGAAGACATTTTAAAACAGGATATGAGACACAAACATTAAAGTATGAAAACCTAAAACGTACAGTATCAAACAATTGTAAGAATATGAAAACATAGACATTTTAAAACAGGATGTGAGACACAAACATTAGAGTATAAAAACCTAAAACCTACTTATCAAACAATTGTAAGAATATGAAAACAAGACACTTTAAAACAGGATATGAGATACAAACATTAAAATATGAAAACCTAAAACGTACAGTATCAAACAATTGTAGGTATATGAAAACATAAGACATTTTAAACAGGATCTGAGATACAAACATTAAAATATGAAAACCTAAAACGTACAGTATCAAACAATTGTAAGA
>KN882982.1:41755-55859 GCA_000934455.1 Apostichopus parvimensis
GGGGGGTGGGGGTGGGGGGTGGTTACGTGCTTAAACAAAGACCTAAGCGTACATCGTTATTTTCATATGAACTGATTTTACTACAGACATTGAAAAGTGTTGCGAGAAGATTTAATTTTTGAAAATTTATTTTGTACCAAATTTAATAGACTGACATCAGAGCACATTACGCAACTTTAGATTAACTTAAAGTGGAATTTTAAAATGCATTGTTAATACACTCTATCTATCAGTACAATTTCGGAGCTTGTCCAATATGATCTACTATTTAAAATCACACTCATGTTATTCGTAAATTGAAAAACATTATTTGAAGCAACACCTTTTATACTTTGTAAACTTTAAATCACTCATAACTCGAAAACGGAAGTAGATACAGACTTTTACCGGCAGTAGGAGGAATCCTAAAATGCGTTAAAAATAAGCTCTATCTATCAGTACAATTTCGATGCTTGTCCAATATTGATCTGACTGAGTTAGGAAAAAAATGTATAAGTTTGACGAAATAGCGTATACGAAATAGCACACAAAAAATCACACTCATGTTATTCTTAAGTGAAAAAAAAAACATTACTGAGGCAACACCTTTTATATTTGTAAACTTTAAATCACTCATAACTCCTATATTATTTTATTTATTTTACGTAGTGAGGAATGTTTTAGAAGCATCTACAGTAAATTGTTCAACATCCTATAAATATAGAATGGATATAAAATGGATCTTGTTTTGCATAACTTACAACTACTGTAGGAGACAACAAAAAAGATATTATTTGTGCTCGAGTTCAGTTTTAACTCACTGAAAATTGTTACATTACAACATAAGGAATATTCTTCTGTACAACTAGAAAAGGTTATCTAACATGCTTGTATTACATCTTCTGTATTTAAATTAAGGCTTTCATTTTTAGTACCGAAGATTTCCCCGGGGGGGGGTGGGGGCAGGTTAAGAACTTATCCTGAGCACTGATTTCGGGTTATAATGTCAGGGGCGGTGCTAGCCTCCTAATAAAGTTGGAAAAAAAATCACCATTTATAGTTTTTTTTTTACGCCCCGTCAAAGTAAAAAAAAAAACCGTTATTTCTGGTCATTATGTTAAAAAAAGGGGGGGGTCTAGTTTCGACCCTAGTAGAAACTTCGGACGCAAAGACGAGTAACAGAAAATACAAGAGGCAAACTACTGTACTAGTGCAGGTGCAGTATACAGAGGGCAAGGTGAACACAAATAAAGAAGTAAATGGATTAGTAAAGAAAGGGGGAGAGAAGAAAATAAGTCAGGGGAAAAATATAAACTGTAGAAAGATAAAGAGAGGATTAAATAACGAGGGGTTAATAATAAACTGGGGGGAGGGGGGGGAATCAACATACAGGAAGGACATATCAAAAGTTTTAATAATGACAATAATATGACTAACGTTTGAAATGCGTGTATATCTTAACACAGTGAAATGCCAATAGCCTTAACACCTCGGCGGTTAAGAAGTTTGTGTTACTATACACAAACAAGGCAACTAATTATTATCAGCAAGAATTCTTCTTTTTGTGATCATTTCAAATGGCATTAAATGATACATGCCGCGTAGACACCTCATATAATCCCTATACGAGTTTATACGCATGAAATGCTATTGTGCTCAATGAATAGGGATCAAAGTCGCCGAAAGAATTAGTGAGATGTTTGTCATTTTAAGTATCCAAATACTATACAAAGAGATTGAGTTCACCGAAACACCCTTTTTCCCTACCACCTGAGGAAAACTGAAAAACATCTTTTATAAATTATAGTACTATACAGTACTTTACATTTGATACAAAAGATACTTCTACAACAGCTAAAACAACTTCCAAAATTTGTATGTGTCGCAATAGGTTAAGTTTTAACTGCGCAGCACTGCAGTACCATTCATAATTTGCATATTACACCAAAATTTACACTCGGCGTCCAGATGGCGGGAAAATGTACCATCATATTCAATGTGTTGTGTCGTTCCCACGGTGCAATGAACTTTGGCAAGTTCGAATGTCGATGACCTACTTATGTTCTGTGACCAATGTCAGTGGGAATTGTGTGTAAAAACTCGGGTTTTTCCATGTGTTATATATATAGAAGTTTTACGTAAGCGGAGCAAATTTTGGGCGGCTCTTTGATTGTGAGGAAGCACTTATCTAAGCATCAATATTTGTGAAAAATATCATAAGGTTTTTCAGATATTCTCTTTGAATGTCCCCTCCATATATATCTCTTTCTCCGTCCACTCAAAGCTCGACATTCTGTTAGAGGAAAAATTATCGAAATATCGCTATAATTTTTGAACTATTTATCGTGACGGTAAAAAGAAAATATCGCGCAAACCTATGCCTGACCCAATTAATATCTAGATCAGCGCCAAAGCTCGAGAAACGAAGGGTCTTCTTACAGCCACCTGTTATTCGCAAACTTTGACCCATTTACGCGGTACTGATGTAATATTTGCTGTGGAAGTAAAAGTTGGCAGGTCGTCAAGATAAATTCATTGGATACAATTAATTCCAACAGGACATTAATTAGCCTTTCTCGTAACACCAACGTTTATTTAACAATACGAACGGGAGTTCGATTTTCGCATATTGTTACTCTGGACCGTAATGGATTTATCATAATTTTATCTGCTGCTGGATATTTGTACCTTGCAAGGTAAATATACGAGTCTATTGCAAAGTTTAGGCAATTCCTCTTGCAAGGAATTATCTTGCAATTAGTTAACTGTCTGTTCTATTGTTAGTAGCCATTCTTCCTCGTGGCTGTTGCTCCTGGAAGCATAAACCACAACCTATTGTTCATTTCCTCTAAGCTCTCTGCCTTGCCGACGATACTGCAGATTAACCGACGATAACCCGACGTTATAGTGTATTTCAAGCCGACGATACTCGCGCTGCCTGACTATAATAGTGCTGCCTGAGTTTCCCGACGATAAAAGTGTTGCTTGACGATGCGACTATAAAGACGATAACCGACTATAATGCCCAGACGATATTGTCAACCTCGACGTAACACCACTGTACATTCATCTTCAAGCCAGACAATAACCCAAATAGTTAGAGTTAATTGAAAAGATTACGAAATGATGCTTCCTCTGCATGAATAAAGAAGGTTGTGTCATCAGTGTATTGAACCAATTAAGTCTCATGTCCACCTATTCTACTGCCACAAATGGAGGTATTGTTACAAATGATAACATTTAATAACATGGGAAAAACGAATAGGGTGATGATGGATCCCAATGTCTGCAACCTCATTCAACAGGGAAGCTTTCCGTGAGCCAACCATTCACAGGGACTGACGAGAAGGCTTGGTTGTAAAAAGTGTCAAACCACTTAAGAATAGATAGACCAAAATTGAAAAGAGAAGAAAGTACCTTCATAATAAAAGCTGGAAAGCTGTCAAAAGCTTTTTAGCAAATAGAGAGCCTGCTAACTAAACATAATATCGTATATTTTACGTATACTGTCGCCAATGTAGCAACTTTTAAGAAAACCACTCTGATTTGCAGAATTAAAGAAGGAAGTACATTTTTATGGAATACAAGAAGCAATCTTGAAGGTTACTTTAAGAATGAAGGTGATCACGTCATACCTCTGGGAAATTGCAATAAAAGAGTTATCATTACCATAGGAGCACACCAGAAAGCCTGTCTCTCCAAAAAACTTATAGAACTGCACTGTGAACCTATCAGATCATCCAGGAGATATATTTTTCTTCTTTTAGCATTCATATACTAACAGATAACTTTGGTACATTATGAGAGAACTTCCATTAACATCTTTAGAATCCTTAGAGCTGACCAATCCTCTATAAAACTTGTACACTTCATGCTTGATATTTTTGTGGTCCCAAACATCCTCATTCATATCATTGGTTAAATGACCAATAATCTTACTAGCTTGATTTCTTTTTTCGAGGCTAAAGAAAAATTTTGATGATTTTTCTCCCCCTTCAACCCACTGCAAGTGAGACCTTATCATATTACCCTTGATTCTATGCGCCTGAATCATCTCTAGTTCACTTTGCAAATCATTGATATACCTTCTTTATTCAATGCTTTCATGTCTGTTACATTCTAACAGCATTGTTACGAACGCAGGATTCTGCGTCCGGGACGCAATGTTTTGGCCAGGGACGCAAAATCTTCAAATTGCTTGAGACGCAAACTTTTTTTTTTTGAGAAACAAACCCCAAGTATACACACTCACAACTAGGTCAACGGAAAACATAACAAAACTGTCAAAACACATTTTGGAATGAACATTATTTCTTTTAAAAGACCACAAGTTCTTCTTACAAGAAGCAAAATTTCTCCTACTCCAACAGATCATTGAATTTGTTTGAAAATAAATATATCATAACAATCAACTGCAAGGTACAGGGTTAACAACACTGAGATTTTCATGCTAAAAATAGACAATGATGCTTCTCCAAAATTCCTGTGATTTGATTGGTTATAAGTCCCCTTCCATTGTCTGTGAAAATTCTTGCACCTGTGAACACGGAGTATGTTGTTTAACAACAATTACTTGCAACTTTCCCCTGAGTAGAGATAGTGAAGTTTTTTGCGGTATAGGCTATCATGTGTGTGCACTCCAATATCATAACGTTAGGCCTTGTCACATACAGTACATACTACGTATACCTTTTGACAACGAAGAGGCTTCGTAATATTTGAATCATTGTTTTGATCAGAAAATGTTAATGAGTGGAGACAATCTATGAATTTTGTGAGAAGCTAACATCTCTGATCCTGAACAGGATATTTCAGCTCACAGTATGTTTCTTCTCTTTGTATTAATAGTTGCTAATGTGAAATGTACATTCTTACCGTCAGTAGTTTCTGAACATGCAAAAAAAAATCGCGGTCCAATTAACCACGTACTTCAGTAAATGTTGTTTTGGTGCAACATTCGTGTGTAAACTACTGTACTTTAGAACATTGAACTGATTTTTTTTAAATCTACATTGCGTAAAAAACTATTCACATAGACCTACTGTAATTTTCTTATAGATTATTGCTTGCAAAGAGCCAGGATAAATGTTGGATCAGATTTAAAGGATTTGCACATGTGTAGTTGAAAATGAAGCTCGAACATGCATGTACATGCAGTAGTACAGTGAACTGGAATTTAGCGAGAGATATGCACACTGTATGTACTGGGATTTTTGAAGAGTTGTTTGTTGGAATCGCTGCAATGTCAAAGCACGGATCTACTACGGAGTTGGCGAGTAGGGAAGTAGAAGGACGGATGAAGGAGGGGGGGACTGGGGGTAAAAATGGGTTGAAACGGCAGGGTGGTCGAAAGGAGGGGCACACCCGGCCGCCCCTGAAAAATAGCAAAGTTAAGGCACTGAGCATTTCTGCCCTATATTGTGTATAGCATTCACAAAGTATAGGCTGTGATACTACACTAGTATTAGTAACAGTAGGTCATACAATAAACGTAATTGGTTTTCGATTGGGACGCAAGCTTTTTTTACGGGACGCAAACTTTTTCGGGGGCTTGCGTCCCTGGGACGCAAACTTTTTTTCACTAATAACATTACTGTTCTAAGTGCTGTTATAGAACTAAGAGACACAACACTCTTTGTTTCTCTGCTTTTTTTATTTTTTATAGGACGCATGCAAAATAGTTTACCCCGAATATCCATATAAAGTTAAGTCCTCAAAATTGAGTTTCGTTTGGAAGAGTAAACACAGTGCCGAGACAATGCAGGGTACATTCATAATCATGTTTTTGATATTGGTCAATTCTCCATAACCCTTGTAGTAATTTAAGGTCCAAATACCGACTTGCCAGATTTCTTTGTAGAAATATTGTAGAAAGAAATAATTACCACACTGTCCAAATGAAAAGTATAATTAATATCTCTTCAAACATTCCCACCTGCTTTGACAACAAAAAGTTCTCAATGTAGGTCCATCCTCTTTTTGGTACAATTTCCTCAAATTAACTGAAGCAGTTTCTCTGTTGACCCATCATATTTTAAATTGGTTTTCTATCAGATCTCTTTTACCTCTGAGTCATGAGAGAGCTGCACGTAAAACTTTCTCCCGGTCACTATATCAAATAAATCTTACATGGATGGGACGTGGTCTTCTAGTATTGATGGGACCGGGACCAACTCTAGACATATGGCTCTTTCAATCTCAGTGTCATCAAATCCCATTAGTACACTCAGCACCTCTTGTTTAACCCATAGCTCACATGGTATTTCATTTGACTCTGGAACACTGTGAAAACCAAGATTGTTTTTTACGAGAAAATTATTGGAATAAGTCTCTTTGGGAATTGCTTGGGACAACATGAGTGCAGCCAGTGCTTCAATGATTCTGTGAAATAATTTAGGTTGTTCATCACTTTCCTCTAAGGGATATATTTCGTATAGCACAGAGATACCATTTTCCAGTGTGCAATCAGAAGTAGAATGTACATATTTACTTCGCTTCTAGCTTACCTGTCTCCTCACAACCTTAGCACCTCATTCTACCGAGTCTAGTATGCCCTGGTAATCTTTTAACACTGTGCACCCTCAGCGACCGGCTCCCCCGTTCATTGCCCTTTTCTTTCTACCATCCAAAGTGTTTACACATGCGTTTTCGTAGTGGATACAATATCTAGCGGGGCGCGATATTTTTGTTACGTAACTCTACTCTCTGTTAGTTTACGTTCCCACCCTGCTTCTTCCTTTCTATAGTTAGTTTACGTTCCTTACGTTAGACTACTTTCTCTAGTCTTTCCTTAACATGGGTTTTTCAGACATGTCTCGGAGTCACCTAAAATGTGTTAATTGCTCAATGTTCCGCCCGGGTCGTAAATAAATAACCATTTTTTTTTTCTTTTAAAGAAATGTTAAGAATTAAGTAAGTAGTTCCAAAGGTAGTATCTATGCATAATAAAAGTTAAAACACAGTCATGTACACAGTAAAAGCGAGTCTAAAATAATATGTTTTCAAAGCAGTTTTAAAAGTGTTAAGAGAACTGCAAATACGCACAGAGGTGTTAAGGCAGTAAGGCGTCCATAATCTGGGAGCGCTGACTGAGAAGGCTATCTCCGGTCTTGCATCTTGTTCTCTTCTCCTTGAGCAATTCTTGTGATGATGACCGTAGGGTTCTGCTGGGTATGTACGGTGTAAGGAGACAAGACAGGTAGTAGGGGGCGAGACCGTGCAGAGCTTTGTAGGTGAGTAGGTTAATTTTGAACTTCACTCGATAGTTTATTGGTAGCCAATGTAGTGATTCCAGTAGTGGTGTGACATTGTCTCTTTTCCTTTTCTTACACACTATACGAGCAGCATTTTTTTGAACCATTTCCAGCTTGCGAGTTGTAGATTTGGGAAGTCCAAACAGCAGGCTATTTACATAATCCAGACAGGACGTGATGATAGCGTTGACCAATGTAGCAGTGGCATCACGAGTCAGGAATGGACGGATATATGATATCTGGCGGAGATGCGAGTAGCACGTCCTAACAACACTGTTAATATGGGGGATCATGCCTAATTCTGAGTCTAAAACAGCTCCTATGTTACGGGCTGATACACTTGCAGCAATCTTTGTAGTTCCTATCGTAATTTTTGTGATGTGTGACAGAAGCCTGGAAGGACCTGTTCAAGTGCCCAACCATCCCCCAGGAGGCCAAGGAAAAACTACGGGCAGACCAGGGACCTTCTTCCTCCCAAGTCTTCAAGAATCACAACCAACGTAAGCCGGAGGACTTACTGGTTGATGTAGACATGGCAGCCTGTTCTGGCATGAAGTTCACCTCGTACTCATGTTGACGGCAGAAGTCCTGATGCGTTACCATCAGCAACTCCCCCAGGACGAGAAACAGGTCACAAGACCCGATGCAGGACGGCTTCTGCTCATGTTGAGCCCTCTGGTACGACTAGCCTATGACCAGTTTGCTAGGGTAGCGATTCGGTCGGTTAGAGCCTGATGCGAAAACGTCGTCTCATCCATCAGATGGCCTGCAGTAGAAGCTAAGTTTCGGATTCTATCCCTCCCGTCCCTCGGTGACGATTTTTTCGCCGAGAGCTTCCAACAGTGACAAGTGGGGGTTGGATACTAGATCACACATGGATACTGTTGCGTTGGAATGCGAGAGGTCCCGATAATTTTGAGGTTGGTAATTTTTAACGGGACCCAAGCCTGGGTTCGTCTCTGGAAGGAACACAGACAAATTGACGAGTCTAGAGAATTTGAATGAGAACGTAAACTATATTGAACAATGGAGTTTGAACCAACAACAACAAGTGGTCATTACAAATATATAGTAAATTACTCACAAACTTAACAAGATAGGATACACTTTAAAACACGCTGGTCTCTCCCAACAGCAATATCCCACAGCGGCCACAACCTTGGTGACTCGACGACGCTTCTCGGTCCGTTGTACCGCGAAATTCACTGGGCCTTGACGAAGTTTCTCGCGATCCCAGGAACAGTAGTCACCTTCTTTCTGGCGATGCTCCAAAATAGAAGACGGACTTCCAGCCACAATCAAGTGAAGCACAAGTCAAACTTCTCGCTGACTAAATATCACCAGAGTCAGTCCAAAATCAGCTTTATAGCCACCAACTCCTGGTGTAACGAACTTCCTCAATGGAGACAGAAATTCTTCACCTTCTCCGAAATAATGACTGGAAAACTGTTTCACAGCAAAGTCCTCTTCGAACTTCTGAATGGAAGTGTAGAATCAATCTTGGTATCGATATCTCAATCCCTCAGAAACTACTGGCAGTTGAGCACTGACGATATATAGTATAATATGTGTCTTTGGTTGTAATCGTTCAGAAACTGAATCCTTTCCGATCTGGGGCCGGTTTTTATACGATTCGCCATGTCAAGAATCATCTGAATCTTTCTTGATACACCTGAGTAACAATTCGACCCAGTTTCTCCGTTCCCGGATGTCCTTTAATAAATACAATAAGATTGTTTACAACATGACGTCATTCCAGTCATCAGAATATAGGTCACAGGTGCTATGGAATGTGCTAGCCTCCACACGAATAGTCTATAGGCTATTGGTAAACAACTCACGAAACTGGTCCAATGCATATCTCGCGGAACATTCCAGAGAAACCACGAAGATCTTCGAGCACAGCGTACAACAGGGTTTCATGTCAACCGACGGGAAACCGAGACCAGCATGTCATCATAAGGAATATACCAGAACAATCAGGTATTGCTCATTACAAAAATAACATTCTGACACGGTAACCCGACCTAATTTCTCAAATATTGATTCATCACGTAGGCCATTTCAAATACTTCCTATATTATAACATAAGGTTTCTCACCAACAGTGACTAGCGTTAGGCTACAATGGGCCCTCGTAACAATACAAAATAGAATTCACCTCCAGCCCGCCTTTCGGGGGCGGAGGAAGGCGAACCCCAACACCCACTAACGCCGTCTAAAAATTGGCTCTCGAGGGGGAGATTGCGGCCCGCTGGCCAAGCGGGCAATTGTAGAGGTGCTGGAGGGGAAGGGACCCCTCTTCTGGTCATCATTCTTTCTGACCACAAAACAGGACGGAACCTGGCATCCCATCCTAAACCTCAAGCCCCTCAACCAAAACTATGTCAGGCCAAAACACTTCTGCATGGAAACCCTGAACGTTATCTTACCCCTTCTCAGGAAGGACATGTTGGCGGCGACCGTAGACTTAAAGGACGCCTACTTACACATCCGAATGAGCGAAGACCATCGTCGCTTCTTAGTCTTCCATTACGCCGGCCGAGACTACCTTTTCAGGGCACTCCCGTTCGGGCTATCCACCACCCCGAGGGTCTTCACCAGAGTGGCGGGAGCCACAGTCTCCTTCTTAAGAGAAAGGGGAGTTGTGCTATGTGCGGAAACAGCCGACAGTGTATAAAAGACGGTCAGTGCACCTCCAATGGTGGAACACACCAGAATACTGGAGCCAGGGAGTTCCTTTCACTATCAACCTCCCAATGACTTCAGTGACGACAGACGCCTCGCTCTCAGGATGGGGAGCTCACTGGAGCAACCGTACGGCTTGGGGAACTTGGACATTGAGGGAACGGTCCTACCACATCAACATCCTGGAGATGCTGGTGTGGCAGGGAATAGTGTCCGGGCGTCTCACGGACACTTTCCCCTGAGAATTGTGTCTGTAGGACAACTTTCCCGGGGGGAATTGTGTCCGGAGGACAGTATTTTCTGTCTGGACGGACATTATCAACTAGGATAAAACGTCTGTGTGTGGTGATTTTCTGTCCGCGCGGACAGGATGAAAAGAATAGCACGGAACAAAATTGGATAAAAGTGTCATGTATAAGTACCTGGATGAGTGATTGATAGTTAGTCAGAAAATTGCCATGGGAGCTGTCATTGAATGACAGGGTTACACCTCACTGATGTAGGAAGCATACATTGAAATGGAAAAACATATACTTTGGTATCTATTGTAAGCATTTTGAAATGTTACAAATTATTCTTTGAAGTGAACTTGCAGAATTGTTTATATTACTGACAGAAGTTCTCACTGTAGACTTACAGCATAGCAACAGTATAGAAAGGAAACACTTCTTGTTTATTAACCAAGTAGCATATTTTACTCAAATAAAATGCTGTTAAATAAGCACATGGGTTCGTTGGGGATGACTTTTGGACGAAAGCCCATGGCTTTGTTGGTGCTTTAGTTATGTACTACCTGGGAATGTACTGCCTAGGAAATTTTATAGGATACTTCGTTATGACAATAATTCCCCTATACTGAACTCCATTATGTCCATGCGTCATTCTTGCTTTACATCACAATTCAGTTTCTTTGTATTCATTTCGATAATTATCAAGACCTCTATACATGTTTTCCTGTTGTTTTAATTATAGGCAGCTAAAACATTTTGCAAAATGTGTTCTTAGCGGAAAAATTTTGTATGGCTGCAGTGTCATTAAAGTCTACTGAATGTACCACCATAATGATCATCTTTAATAAAAGCTTCGTAAATTATAACATTGAGAACGAATGAATGAGCTAGACCTACAAGTTCTCTGCAGGGCAATCTCTACACATACTTCCTATACTCTTGCACTGGCCAACAAAGGGATGCATATGGTGAATGACTTTGCAGTTACAATAATGCAAATAAATATTGTTTTAGATGACAAAAAAAAAAAAAAGTGATTTAGTGATAACAGTGCTGCTTGTGAACAGTAATTTCAACCTAGGCCTAGCATTTATAAGCTGAACGCATGAGGTGGTCCATATGTATTCCATTAACATGTTAGGCCTATGAGCTAGGATAGGTATTTCAGGGAAAAAATGTTACACAACTTCCATTGCAGATTCCATTGTGCAGTTTTATTTGCTCTTTTTTCAATAGTTTCTCTCAACACCCAGCTATCCTCCTTTCATTCACCCGCCCTCAAATTTGTCAAACATATTACACTAGGCCTATATCAGCTTTTAGGTCCATTCTGGTCCCTATTCTAGCAATACTATACAGTATATTACCAAGCAGTGTCTACATGTGATAATGCATTGCAAATTTAATATAAATGATATAAACTTGGTTTAACCTGCACTAACTTAATTGCAACATTGTTTTACATATCGTAACCACTTTAATTACTGTGGAAGAATGTTTAATGAATATTCATACCACGTACATGTTTGCATAATGAAACTATCACCAGCACAAGACCCATCGAACCGTACATTAGTAGCCAACCCAGCTAATCTTCTGACAATTAAGTGATGGGCAGGTGGCCAACTGATTGCCTATAGCACATGCGACCCGCTGCAGTGTCTGAGTGCATCCCAGCACCAAGATACTAAAAAATATTGGAAAGTCTCTCAAAAGAAAGAGAAATTAAAGTAACACTCCTACTGCCTATAGCCTGCATTCGCATAACTTGAGTGTTAAAACAATCAAATCAAGGAGTTGCAGGTAATTTAATTGCTCTCCCAAAATGGACAAGACAGGGACCCCCCCCCCCCTTTCTGCCTTGTGTTTTAACTAGTAAGGGGACTAATTCCAGGTCATCTTTTCTAGTAAAATCTCAAAAGCCCTGACCTACCTGGCACATATAAGATTTTTTTTGGGTACCCTAACAATTTCAAACACTTAATCATTATTGAAATTGAAAGCTCAATAGCTCCTTAAGTTATCATTAAAGAGGTCTTTTATACAAACAATACCTTTCCCGTATACCATGACTCATTAAATGTAATCGAATTATTTATTTTAACATTAGAATTATTTCATAAGATCTGTTTCTTATAAGAACCACTTGGGACGCAGAAATTACAACTTGCCCAAGCATGACAAATTTCGTCAATGAAAACATTGGCGGATTTTACGTCATCTTTATGAAAATTACATTGAAGAAAGAACTACCCGCCTGTTTTCTTAGATAAAAATCAAACAAATTCAGGGTACAGTCCTGACGAAAGATACTGTACTCTTCATTGGTATCCAGCTCAGGGGAAGTCATTTTGTAATATCAGATCGGGCTAAGTAAGTTAACGGTCTCAACTCTTAATGCACAACAGAAGTGTAGAACCTTGCGTGCAAATATGTAACTACTAAGAATTTTTGGGCCTGCGCGTTACATTCAACTATAACGACGTAGACGGCACATTCGGCTTACTTCACTGAGTATAGTATACTTCTAACAGTAGAATGCAAATACGCATGCGTGAAATAAAAACTTTTTCACACCGAGAACGGAGAGCGGAGATTTCCACATTTCCCACGTACTGAGTAAAGTATATTGACTCGGACCCCGGATTTGACCTCCATGCTCCGGATGGTGGGGAAACTTCCCGCCTCTGCGTATCGGTTGAAATACTTTTGCCGTCAACCTGCATGGTTGATCTTTCTCCAACGTTTAGAAATTCTGACCATCCAAACAACGACCGTAATGATAGTAACGATTGATAAGCAGCAGAGTCAGACAGACATGACTAATTAGTTCAGAATGTTTGTTTAACAATGTGCCTCCTTCTGACAGTCGACGATCGATATATAGCGGACAGCGTCCCTCTGGAGTGTAGTCTCCATGAGAATAATAACATTTGGCCACCTCCTTCCCACAACAGTCGACACTCGAAGTATTGGTCATGCTTTAAGCTGAGTTTTGAGGGTGCATGCTGACCGATATATCATTGCTAGCTTAAGATTTTCTTCTCGGCGGGTGGCGGGGTTGCCCGCCACCCCCCGAGGCCGCGTCAGGGACCATTTTGGAAGAGAAGTGGTCTCATGAGAAGGAAGGGCAACGACCGGGGGAGCCGGTCGCTGAGGGTGCACAGTGTTAAAAGATTACCAGGGCATACTAGACACGGTAGAATGAGGTGCTAAGGTTGTGAGGAGACAGGTAAGCTCGTCACTCGTAAATATATAAACCAGTAAGTTTTATGATACCTAGCACAAGTGGAAAGAAATGATGTTACATCTTGTGCCATCTATTACAATTACAGAGACTAGAATGTAGCATGATTAGTGACAATTTTTTTGGTGAATAGACCCAAAGTTACACTCGCCAAATAGCTATTGTTTTTTTCTTTCTTTAAAAAGTTGTCGCTCAAGAAAAGGCTCTCCTACATGACAGGCTTTTCAGTTGGTCTTTCTTGTAGATATTCATGGTCTGAACAAGCCCACCCCTGTGATCAAGGTATAATCTACACACATGTTTTTTGTTTAAATTACAACTGACTTCTGGTCCCTGTCAAGTGGCACCTAGGTCAACCAAGCAGCCTGTGAGTGAGGAGCCACCTTTCCCAGAAAGTGGCTCCTGGACCTCAAAATCTTAATTTCACCCTTGCATATGTAGCATTTGATGTTTTTTCTAACAGGAGAATTGTGGCTTCTCAAGAATTATTAGTACTTATAATTGGAATGAACTGAATTATGTTCCACTCATTCATTCCCATGTTATCAATTCAATTTTCTTTTTTTCCTTTAATTAATTACAGCTTAAGGTGCAAGTAATTTCTGAGTGAAATTGACCACTTCACTTGCCCAATTACCTGATCATAATGTATTCTTTTCACACTGATCCTTTTTGGTGGTCAAGATACAAGCAAATAAATCCAAGTGG
>KN882982.1:113441-127109 GCA_000934455.1 Apostichopus parvimensis
TTTTTAGTACATCATCGTATATGTTTTGATGTACATCTTAGGTTTTTAGTACATCATCGTATATGTTTAGTACATGATCGTAAGTTTTTTAGTACATGAACGTATAAAATTAGATCATCATTAACATCATCATATGTTGTGGTCCTTTTCGCGTTCCATAAGCAGTTAGATGCACAAACCATGGGGGTCCATGCTACTAGGCCTATATGATGGTATAAAGCTACATTTTTACTGTAGTATACAGCTCTGTTCAAGAACTATGCCTTGACCGACCTCCCAAATCATTTTATAAACAGATAGTACTTACCACTTAGCTATGCAATGACTTTCATCAATAAAAATCCCTCCAAGGTTTTCATGGATAGCAGGACTTCTTAGAGCAAGCATTCCATTGTGACTCAGCAATTGTTCAGGACTCATAAAGATATAGTTATACAACCCTAGAGTTCCCCTCTCATTTTCTGACACTTCTCCGAAGTAAATTGCCTTTAATCCCTTTTCAGTTAAAAAGGTAACCTGGTCTTTTATCAAAGATGTCAATGGCGAAATTATTATTGCAATCGCACATATTGTAGATGTAACGTCAGACCTAACGTTAGTGTGTGTAGGCCTACCACTTTGTTCCTTTCGCATATCACCTACTGGTACACATTCCGTATAACTGATGGTACTGCTACTGCTAACCTTAGTACCGCCATATGCATGCCCTAACTTCGTAAGGAAATCTCTTGCTATCGGTACCGATTGAAAAATGAACGATTTCCCATATCCCGTGGGTAAGCCAACAATAACGTCTTTCTTTTCCAGGACTCCAGAAATTGCACGTTTTTGCTCTTCATGGAGGTCGTCACATGAAATTCCTAGATGAGAAGCCGCGTAAATGATAGATTTTTCATGGTTAACATCCATTATTTTCGTTATTTTGGTCGCCCTAGCCTATTAGTTGCTCGTGACGTAGATTTGTTACATATGTTTATTAATAAGATAAATATTCATAAGAATAATTCAGTGTTTTCATTGGGCTAAATTTGCTATACCACTACATAATATTCATCCCAAAACGGGGATGAATAAAATAAACGGATAAGTTTATAATTATGACGTATCCAAACGCAGAACGAACAAGTCTCTACGTGCAGTCCAAATTCGCTGGTGGAACAGAGGGCGCGCTAGCCATAATTCGGACAAATGCATGAGGAGAAAACCTACACGAGAGACTTGGGCAAGTCTATGGTTGGCCAGAATAGAGGGACCAGTTGTCAGAGACATTTAAACCATATTTTCAAAGAAGGGATCAGTTATCTTGTGAACCAAGGGTGTGTGTTATGGGGGGTACAAGGGTTGTAATTCCAAAGCAGTTTCATCAGCAGGTCCTAAATGAGCTCCATTGGGAACATCGAGGGATTTGGAGCATGAAAGCCTTGGCTCGCAGGTTTGTATGGTGGCCTAAGTTGGATGCTGATAATGAACAAAGGGTAAGGGGGTGTTCAGTCTGTCAAAAGGGCGGCTCCTACAAAATTACCACTTCATCCATGGGTTTGGCCAACCCGTCCTTTTCAGAGAATCCATGTGAATTTCTGTGAAGACAAGAAACAGTACTTCCTAATTCTGATAGATGCTCATTCCAAGTGGGTAGAAGTCAAGCCAATGAGCAAGACTACGGTTAATCGTACTATCAATGAATTGAGGAAGATTTTTGCCCAACGCGGTTTGCCTGAGCAACTCGTGTCGGACAATGGTCCACAATTTACTTCCCATGAGTTCGGTGAGTTTATGGGGAAGAACGGTATCAAACATGTCGCACCATACCACCCTGCCTCAAATGGGGCTGCAGAGAGAGCGGTTCGTTTGTTTAAGGAATCCTTCACAAAACAGGTTATTGAAGGTAAGAAAGAAAGATCCCTTAACCATAGAATTGCTGATTTTCTATTTCGTTATAGAAGTACACCGCAAAGTACTATCGGTGTTAGTCCAGCTGAATCACTCATGAAGAGACAGTTGCGAACTAGGTTGTATTTGCTGAAACCAGAAATGTCAAAGAGAGTAGAAGAAGGAAGAAGGAAAGTAGAGTAAGGAATACTCAGGCTAAATCTAAGGTTGACAAATGGGTACTAGGATAATGCGTAACTGATATTAATTTCAACAAATGTCAATGTGTCCATGTCAGCCAGACTTAAATGCAATCAGGGTATTCAGGGTCACTTGAAGAGGGATTTTATTCTGGCATAACTTGAAACTTAAGGCAGACAGACATATTGTAATATATTTATTTCATAAAAATATGGCAAAATTATTGGTGGAATGGATGGTTAGGAAGTTATTTCCCAGGATATCATGTCACAAAACCCGGTAGGAAAACCGTCTTCTGTCGGTACTCCTATTTTCCAAACAGGGAATGAAACTTCCAACTTGATGGTAGAAATATCTGGAAATATGGGTAAACCTCTTTCAGATTCTGCGGAACCTTTTCCCCAAGCAGTGGTTTGAGGAGGTCTGCTAGGGAAGAAAACCTGTACAAAAGTAAAATTTGTAAGTGTTATCATCCTTATCGCCTGGCTGACAAATGTGTTTCTTTTCTTTAAGGGGAAGGGCAGTGTAATATATTTGTCCTTATTGGCGTTCCATATTGTACCTGTTGGCTGCAAGTCTAAATAAAAAACTCTTCCAGCTGTTATGTTAAACAGAGAACCATGCAAATATGTTACAAAGGTGTCGTATGATGGAACATTGCATAAAAGAGGGTTTACCTCTAATTTTGGTGTTGGCGTTGTAATCTCAGTAGACACCGGGGAAATCTTGGGACATAGAAGTTGCGTCAAAAGTGTGAAGATTGCCAGAAATGGTCCAGCGTAGACAAAAAGAGCGAGGAATATAACAAGTGGCAATCCGATCATGTTGCAAGTGGTTTGTGCCAGGCAAATTACCCTGGCTCCAGTCCAGCGATGGAATCGCATTTAGCACAAATTTTGTGGAGCCGTTCCATTGATAGGCATAAACTTAGATATACAGCAATGGTGTACTACAATATGTAAATATGTCACCAACACAATAGATGAGGATGAAATAACCAGGAACGTGCAACAGATGCAGCAGGAAATAATGGCGGGGACTGTACCACAACGCCTTCCATGATGATGTTGACGCACAACACCCGTATCGTCCTGACGATGACTGGTGTAAATACCGCACTGACATGTGGGAAGGTACACATACATACCTACACCGAAGGAAAGAGGCTACCACATAGTTTCTTACCTCATCTAAGCCTGTCTTTGAAAGGTTGTCTGATCCAGCTATGCTTAGGAGATGTCTACCTGGACTGACGCAAAACCAAAATGAGGCATTCAATAACGTGCTCTGGCAACGCTGTCCGAAGGACAAATCCGTTTGGGCGAAAATGGTGCGTCGAGCAGATGCATCTGCAGTTCTATAAAGGAACAATAAATAGCACGTCAAGCCGCGAGCAACAAATGACAGAATTTAGTCCATCGGGGCAGGCTCGATATCGTTCACTGTCATTGCACAATTTGACCAATTACAATTCTCGATGTTGGATGGTTCGGGAAGTGTTATTTTAAGAGTAAACAGCAGTTTAAGACGGACGGACGCAGCGATTTTTCAGTAAAGAGCTAATAAAAATCCTTATTGTGTATCATGTGGTATGTTAGCTGATACAGAAACTGCTCGGCTCGGCGTCATGTATATGCACAGACTGTGTGTATGTAAAGTTTGTACGTGTTCATAATTCGTCTGCATAACAAGAGAACGATGGGCTGAAAGTGTAACGAAATTTACAGCCAACAGTTGGCAAACCGACGTCAAATGTGCCGAGATATGAAGCAGTATTGAGGGTGGCAAATTTCCATGTCTAGAAGGTGCTGTGCTTTTTACGTGCAAAGAAAACAGGCACGGACCAAAGGTCAACAGAACCAAAACCAATCCCAGTCTGTAAAAACAACAAACACAAATCTCTCACTAACGTAGCGTTTCCCGTGACGTGAAAAGGACACGGACCCAAAGGCCAACAGAAGCAAAACCAAAAAACAGTACAAACCGGCTCCAAAAAGGCCAACGACCACACAAACCCCCCACACCTAACAACTAACTCACTCCAAATTTCATCCGGGAAGCGCCCACCTGATAGTAGACGACCCTTTTGGGGGTACCCTCATCCCATTCACATTAAGGGTGACGAGGGATAAGGTGTCCGGTGCCATTACCTTCGATGTTTTCCCAAGACGGGTCTTTTCAGGAACCTAGCCGTGTTCCCCCTTTTCCTACGAGCGAGCAGAGTTCTTAGCTCCTCGTCAACTTTGATCGAGTGGACCTCCCTGTCAGGAACAGGAGGTCCACTAGCGATCATCGTGTCCGGTATAGCGGAAGCGACTGCTGGCAGGGTGGGAAGGCCGGGCCGCTCGAGTCAATGAGATCAGTGGCCTGTTTCGTCTCATCAAACCAATCGGAGGACTCCTTAGCCGCAACTACTAAGGCTGTAGTGCAGTCCTCCATTGGCGAGTCCAAATCTGGGCCACTCAATGTCTCTTGGGCCAGTTGACTCGGGGCCCGACTAGTATCACCGATAGCGGGCGCAGCTACCGGTGAACCAGTACAAGCGGCATCCTGCTCCGCATGCCACTCCGCTAATACCATCTCCGCCGTTTTGTCCAGCTCCGCCTCAGTGGGCAGACTGACAGTCTCGGCCGGAGCGGCAACTTCGTTCAGGGACGAGGTGGGACACGAAAGGGGGAACAAAGCCTCCTCCGGGGCGCTAGTGTCGGACACTGGGGCGATGAAAGGAGCGTCAGGCGGTACGGTGTCAGAGGCCGGGACGGGTTTTTTTAGAGCGGCGGTTTTCTTTACTTAACATATTAACACTGGTAATTTGATTAGTTGGATACAGTTGGTAAGTGATGTGGTTAAATTCATTGACGGGGTGATGGGGGCCATGGGACCCTTAATCGTTTATAAATTATACTAGGTTAATAAATGTCACATTCATATCAGGCCATGTGTTGCATTGGTTGTAGCCTTCTGTGCATTTCCATTGGGACGTTTAAGCGTAGGCTACTGCGGATTCACGATAGGGATAGCCTGCTGGCAGTGTGCAGTTGGGGTAGTCATGGGCCTAAGTTACTTATGCTATGTTGAGTTGTGGGTATACAAGTATCATTGTTTATAGGTCTGATTTAATTATTGTTTTATGATAATTACATTAAGAGTGTTTACCTGATATTTATCGGATTTATTTCTTCTCTTTTTATAGTGAACCGTGTTACAAGGCTTTCTTAAGTCTGACGTCAAAGTGTGCAGGAGTCACAAATAAATACACGAGTTGGCAATCCAACAAATACGGAGTTTGTTTTTATGTCACGAGTACAACTTGATCGAATTTGTTAAAGTTCGTGATTTGCCATGTGCACTGGTCTCATTGGACCAGGAAAAGGCCTTTGACATGGTAGATCACGACTTCTTGTTCAGAACCTTAAGAGTCCTTCGGATTGAACTCCATGTATATTCGTTGGGTCTCGTTACTATAAAAGGACGTCACGAGCATTTTCACTGTTAACGGATTAACTTCTGGTCCCTTCCCGGTTCGAAGGGGAGTCCGTCAGGGTTGTCCCCTCTCCCCGTTGTTGTATGTTCTCTTGAGCGAAACGCTCAGTACCTCGCTGGACAGATGCTTGGGATTTCGACCCTTCAACGTACCGGGTGGGGCTAGAGTTAAATGCGTGCAGTATGCCGATGACGTCACTTGTATTGTGTCGGACTTTGCCTCCTTCAAGCCTTTATCGAAGGTTTTGAGCACCTTCCAAGAGGCTACTGGTGCCAGACTGGACAAGTCAAAGACCAAAGGGCTGCGATTGGGAGGTTGGCGCGGCCAATCCCTCCCGTTCGATGCTACTTGGTCAGATGTCATGATCAAGGTAAATGGCATCTGGCTTAGGCTATGGTGCCCCGGAGGCCACCACTTGGGCCGAGAAGGCTGATCAGGTAGAGGCAAGGCTCGACACATTCAGTCACAGGTGGCTCTCCCTCCCTGGGAAGGTTAGTTGTTAATAGGTTTATTGTTCCTCTCCTTTGGTATCCTGGTACGGTGATCGCCGCACCGGATCATGCCTTGGTGCGACTGGAGAGGATCATACTTGATTTCATTTGGGGAAAGCGCAAACCAAACCTTGTCAAAAGGACCGTTCTGTATAAGACCCCTTTGAGCGGCGGGCTTGGTTTGGTCCACCTACCATCTTAACTGCGCTTTCTCCTCTTGAAAGGTGTTTTTGTTGCTTTTGAAAATCCTTCGTTTCCCTTTGCTTTTTTTGTTACTGGGGTACTGGGGTGGGTTTCTTTTTCGCCACCACTGGCCCGGATCCTTTTCCAATAACCGGCCAAAGGCGACACGCCCTTCTGGGGTCTATACTCAGATTGGTGACTCTCTTCGTAGAATCAAAGAAGAGGGTGGGCCACATGTTCTGCTGAACGTGGCCCCCTCTGTGTTGTACCCACCATTGTTTCGTTTAATGCTCGCGCCTGTGTGCCGGTCGGCTTGCCGGACCGCCATCTCTCCAGATGTGTGGCGGTCTGTGTGTTGTAAGTCACTAGACAGCCGTCTCCGGGACTTGGCGTGGAGGATTGCACATGGGGTCCTCATCACTAGCCATTTTCGCCTAGTCAGGTGGTGATTAGGTGATGGGATTTGTCCCCGTGTGGGCTGTAAAGCCATCGAGACTATGCAACACCTTTTGATGGAGTGTCCCTTTGTCCGGTTGGTGTGTGATTGGTTTCACGCCTTCGTTATTGGTGTTATTGGTTGCACACAGTGGGCCATTAGTAGTGATTTTGTTTTGTATGGTTTGTTACCCCCTGTGTGCCCAACCTGGGTTAGGGATCTGCTGTTGTTTGCCGCTGTCATCATGAGACACATCAGGAACAGCAGATGCCGCCTAGTTTTCGATGGGGACGTCTGGAGGGCAGAGGATGTTGTCCCCCTCGTGCAAAGTGACATCAAGTTGCGCATGGAGGCGGACCATGCACGACTTCCCGACACTGCCTTTCGTAGACGCTGGCGCAAGCCTGTCGTCTACTATCGGGACGGCGTTCCCCGGATGAAATTTTGCGTGAGTTAGTTGGTAGGTGTGGGGGTTGTGTGGTCGTTACATAATTTAGGTTGGTTTTATTTTTTCTCTTTGTGGTTGGCTTTTTTGGACCGGTTTGTAGTTATTTATTTGTTTTGCTTCTGTTGGCATTTGGATCCGTGTCCTTTTCGCGTAACGTTAAACGTTGCGTTAGTGAGAGATTGATGGGTTTCAGTTGTTCTTTTACAGACTGGGATTGTTTTTGGTTTTGTTGACCTTTGGTCCGTGTCCGTTTTTCTTAGCACGTAAAAAGCACATCTGGACCTTTAAGAAGTGAAGAATCAAAATGTGCCAGTACCCTTTTTGGAAAATTTATGGCACAGCTAGAACCAGCAGAATTGCACGACTGAAACTGCGAAACTACTATCAAGAACCCGGCGAAAAGCTTGATGATTTTGTTAACCGTTGCAAGCTACTTGCAGCGTCTAGGGTAGCAAATCATTGCTAGTACTCCAATTCCTGAATTTCAGAAAGAACTCTTGAGTCAGCCAAAAGAATTTACAATCGAAAAAGCCTTACAGTCAGGACGTACATATGAAGCAGCTGCAGCACACATCACTGACATACAAGCTATGCAATCGAAGCCAACTTCTCAAATTGCGACGATGAACAACAACGGCACTAGATGCCGGAACTGGTGGTGATCACGTCAAAGGTAACTGTCTCGCACGAAACGATCAGTGCAGAGCATGCGAAAAGATGGGCCATTGGGCCAAGTTTTGCCTCACAACAAAGTTTAACAAGGTAGGCAAATCAAAGTCAAGACAGTCTCATTCCCGAGGGGCACACATAAGTAGTAACGACTTTGACTCCCACAGTAATAACCAGCCACGTACAAACAAACATATCGAGTCCATCCAACAGGTACCGGACAGAGAGGATCAGATCGCAAAGGAGCTGGAATCATTTTCCTTCAGCTCCATGAAGGTGTCATCAATGCACTCTTCAGAAACGAGAAATCAAGTACATGCCAACATCGACATTAAGCTCAACAACAAGCCAGGTGTTCACTGCCTAAACATAAAGGTGGACACAGGCGCAGAAGGGAATACCTTACCCATGATAATCTACAGAAACATGCATCCTGAACATATTGATCATACAGGAAAACCAACACCGGCCATTCTAAAGGAGACAAACTGTGTATTAACTGCATACAATGACGAAGTAATCAAATGCTTTGGGACTACAACACTCGACTCTCGTTTCCAAGAGGAATGGCTCCTAGCAACGTTCTTTGTGGTCGACGTAACGGGTCCAGCAATACTAGGAATGGACTCTTGCAGGGATCTACACCTCATCACCTTGCACTACGCCATAACAAAGGAACCATCAAACATCAACAGTATTCAAGACCTGAAGCAAGCCAATCCAAATCAGTTTGACAAAATAGGCGAATTCAACAATGAGCAAAAACTTGTCCTGGATCCAAATGTGCCAAGCCACATAGACCCACCAAGAAAAACACCGCTCTCCGAGGAAAGATCAAAAAAGAGCTGGACTCAATGCAAAGCCAGAGCATCATCAGACGCATCGAGGAACCAACCGAGTGGGTCAGCTCCCTCACGTACGTCACAAAGCAATTTTTGTCCAGGGACGTCATTCTGCCGAAGTATGGTGTTCGGTGCATTCAAGGCTGAATGGTTACAGGCTCCGTGATCTTGCATGGAGAATTGCACACGGTGCCTTGGTGACCAACCTAAAAAGATATCATTGGCGATTGGGTGATGGACTGTGCCCAAGGACCGGCTGTGACAGCTTAGAGAGTACCGCTCATGTTTTTTGGCATTGTTGCTTTGTAATAAACTTATGGGAGTGGTTCCAGACCTGGACCGACCGTGTAACGGGAGACCGTTCATGGTCGGTAGGGCAGGGCTTTATTTTATATGAGGTAGACCCTCCAGTTTGTTCGGTTGCGGTGTTGCACCGCATTATTTTTGTTTGCTCTATTGTGAAAAAACATGTTTGGCGGAATAGATGTAATGTGGTTTTTAGGGGATAATTTGCCAGTTGGCAGGCAGTCCTGAAGGCGGTGAAGTCTGACATTCGCCTTAAAATTGATGGCGATTTTCGCCGTTTATCTGGGGCTGCCTTTTTTGGACGCTGGTGTGCTGGGGAGGGGTTTTCGTTTCGCTGCGTGCGGGTCGTCCTTTTGTAGTTTTTGGAATGTTTGAGTGGGGGGTTGGGCGTTTTGTCTCTGCAGGTCGGATGTTTTTTGGCTCGCTTGACCTGAGTTTCGTTTGTAAGTATGGGATGGTTCGGTAGTGCCGTTTGGCCGTGATGTTTTGTAACCCGCATGGCGGGTCACGTAAAAAGCACACATCCTCAAGAGTAACAGAAAGATGGCATTTTGCGAAGGTGATTGCCAGGATTTATGTGATATTGCATGTGTAAATGAAGGAGGAAAGCTTCCGAGTTGCCGCTCTAAATAATCCGTTACATCAAGAAAGTTTGGCAAGCAGTTTCCATACAGGCTCTGGGGCCTCCAACGCTTCTTAGAAGTTGATCATACCTACAAGTATGAGAAGACTAATCATTGACAAAATTCACGAGAGTCAACAAGAGGTATAAAAATCCAAAAAAGTAGCCCGTGACATATTCTTTTGGCCAGGCATGGCTAGACAAATTGAAGCTGTTGTTGCCAAGTGCGAAATTTGTAATCGCTATCGTAACCAAAATCCAAAAGAGTCAATGAAAGGTCATGCTAAACCAAACTTGCCATGGCAGAAAATTGCCACAGATTTGTTTGAGTTCAATCAAGAGTACTATGTTGTCTTAGTAGACTATTACTCTAGCTTCTTTGAAGTAATCTGAGAAGTGAATCTGTCATTCAAGCCTGTAAGCAACAGTTTGCTAGATATGACATACCAGAGGTGGTAATGTCAGATAATGGGACTCAATATTCCTGTGGGGCCTTCCAAGATTTTGCAAACCAGTATGGGTTGAAGCACATAACTAGTTCACCCAAGTACCCCCAATCCAATGGTAAAGCAGAAAAGACTGTGCAAACAGTCAAGAGACTAATGAAAAAAAGCTAAAGATTGAGGGCAAGACCCATATTTGTCTTTTCTGGACTACATAAATACACCAATGGAGGGACTACCATCCCCTGCTCAACTATTGATGGGCAGAAGAACTAGGTCAGTACACCCTATGACAGAGCACTTGTTAAAACCCAAAACACAGGAGCCTAGCTCTGTCAAAGAACAGCTGGACCAAAACCAACTCAGACAGAAGTTTTATTTTGATGAAGGTGCCAGAGATATGCAACCTTTAAACCCAGGGGATGTTGTGCGCATGAGCACATGTGATAAAGTCTGGAAAAAAGGCAAAATAAACAAAGCAGCGTCCACTCCAAGGTCATATATTGTTCAAGTGGGAGATGCACAGTACCGTAGAAATCGCAAAGATTTAATAAAGAATAAGGAATCCTATACTACTGAAGAAAATCAAATGGAAAATATTCCCACTAATTAGACCGAAACCCCACTGGATATTGAAACTGTTATTATTTTGTTCGTGAGAGTTATTGAACACTTTTACAATTTGTTTGTTTTCATTGAGAAGAAAACTTGGTATTTAACCATCAATTATACTCGTGTAGATCAATTTCTTTTATTACATAGATCTTGTGCTCAATCAAAAAAGGGGAGATGAAAGAGGGGACCTACAATAATACCCCTGTATTTCCAAATACCTCTTAAGCAATCCCCCTAGTAACACATTCTACAGTCCACCACCAGGCCAGCCTAAAGGTCATTCAGTTAGGACCTACTCACCCCTTAGTCTAAACAATCCTACCAAATGCTGAATCTCATCATATTATAGCTGTTCCCTTTCGAGGGGAATGGTGATGCACACCCGACGATGATCATTCAGTCACAGTCCCGATGCAAGGGGACTGGGGCTGAGAGCGGATCAGTCGTTTGGTAGTTTGGTTTTCGTGCCCAGGTTCTTTCCTGGGTGACTTTTTCTTTAAAAGTATTATAGCTGTAATCATTGCATCATATCATATTGTGTTATATCATATATGTATACACTACACTGCCAGTGGGCTATTGGAATATACAGAATAAATAAGATTCACTCCTCAAATACAGTTCTTTGTGTGATTAATTACCAGCAATTAATTAAGAACTTTTTCCTTTCCCATTCTTTTCTTTTTATTGATCATTTACGCTTTAGTGTTAAATGACGAGTCTTTCATATGATACATACCCACCGTACATCTGACAGGAATATGGTTTGTGCACGGAAGCTCGTAAGTGCTTGCACGTACAGATACATCGTACAACTTATAGCGATTTTAGACTTTTCTGCTGTTCTAGTGTAGGTTTTTTTCCAAATTTACCAAATCCAGCGTTTTGGGCTCGAAATTTATGGTTCCTCCACAAAAAGGCACGTATCCGAAACATTCGAGGTCAAATTACCGCTTGGCAATAAACTGAACCTTATATGTGCTTTTTGCGTGACCCGCCATGCGGGATACAAAACGTCATGGCCAAACGGCACTACCGAACCATCCCGTACTGAAAAAACCAAACTCAGGTCAAGCGAGCCAAAAAACATACGCCCGCCGACCTGCAGAGACAAAACGCCCAACTCAAACATTCCAAAAACTACAAAAGGACGACCCGCACGCAGCGAAACGAAAAACCCCTCCCCAGCACACCAGCGTCCAAAAATGGCAGCCCCAGATAAACGGCGAAAATCGCCTTCAATTTTAAGGCGAACGTCAGACTTCACCGCCTCCAGGACTGCCTGCCAACTGGCAAATTTCCCCTGAAAACCACATTGCATGTATTCCGCCAAACATGTTTTTTTCACAATAGAGCCAAAAAAAATAATGCGGTGCAACACCGCAACCCCATATAAAATAAAGCCATGCCCTACCGACCATGAACGATCTCCCGTAACACGGTCGGTCCAGTTCTGGAACCACTCCCATAAGTTTACTACAAAGCAACAATGCCAAAAAACATGAGCGGTACTCTCTAAGCTGTCACAGCCGGTGGTCCTCGGGCACAGTCCATCACCCAATCGCCAATGATATCTTTTTAGGTTGGTCACCAAGGCACCGTGTGCAATTCTCCATGCAAGATCACGGAGCCTGCAACCATTCAGCCTTGAATGCACCGAACGCCATACTTCGGCAGAATGACGTCCCTGGAAAATAAAATTGCATTCAAGGCCCTATCCCGCAACGAACTGTGAACGAGGGCCGGCTGTGACAGGTCAACAGGGGGCAACTCAATCAGAGCGGAGCAAATGACACGCACCACCCTGCTTGGAGTACTACTATGCGGTTCTCTGTTGCTAAACAGCGCCGGGACCCATCGACGCAGGTGCAAATCGCCCCCAAAACGTACAAAATATGAACAAGGCAACCCTGGGTCAGTTACCGCTACAAACAACTGCTTAAATAACAAAAAGGTCAATTTACTTCCCAGATGAATCACCCCTAACCCACCCTTCTCCAGTTTTTTGTACATTACCGCCGAGCTCTGTACCACCCGACCAAATAAATGAAAATATCGCTCTCTCCAACCGCACCAGGACGCGACGCGGAATTGGATACACCGCGCCCGGGTACCACAAGATGGGCGAAACAAAACGATTAATTACGGTGACTTTCCCTAGGATCGAAAGCCAGCGTGTGCCAAAGGTTTCGAGCCTGCTCTCAAGTACCTCAGCCCTCTCGTTCCAGGTTACATCACAAGGTGCATCGCAGCCGAACCATATACCATTAATTTTGATATTTTGACCCGACCACGATGCACCGAATGGCAAGTCTCTGTATCTCCAGCTACCAAGGCGAAAGCCCTTTGTCTTTTCCGGATTCAACTTCGCCCCGGTAGCTCTCTGAAAGATAGATAAATCCTGCGAGAGGGCACGAAAGGAGCCCAGACTCGAAACAACACGTGACGTCATCTGCATATTGAACGCATTTCACTTTGGCACCCCCTGGCACAACGAATGGAACAAGTCTGGAGTCCCTTTCCAAAAGACGAGAGATGGACTCGCTAAACAAAACATAAAGTAATGGAGACAGACGGCGCCCCTGGCGCCCCCCCCCCTTCTCTACTTTAAAAACCTCCGGACAAAACCCATTTACAATAACAGAACTGAAACTTTCCTGATACAAAACAGAAATCCATTTACGAAAATTTGGGTGCAACTTAAATGTCTCCCATACATTCATTAAAAAACCGCGATCCACCATGTCAAAGGCCTTCTGCTGGTCAAGAGAGACCAATGCACATGGCAGATCACGCTCAATAACAAAGTCGGTCAAGTCGCGCATCAACCACAAGTTCTGCTGGATGCAATGACCCTTCACTGCACAAGTCTGGAGATCACCAACAAGATGCGGCATAGCCAGCGCAAAGCGGTTGCACAAAGCCTTAGCCAGCAACTTGTAGTCCACATTTAACAAGGTGATCGGACGCTTGTTTTGTGGATCCAAGGGGTCCCCAGACTTGGGCAGCAAAGTAATCATGCCCAGACGTTGACTTTGGTTTAACAGTCCGTTTTGGAA
>KN882983.1:0-12294 GCA_000934455.1 Apostichopus parvimensis
TCTGTTCTGTCTGTGATTTCAAGGACACTGAACATGCAGGTTCGTGGCCTACCGAGATATTTTGATTTTTTGAAAAGAGGAACATCACATTATTCAAATGATAGACCTATATGTAGGGCTGAAATAAGAAATGTTGATGAGCGCAACACTCTACGTCATAGTTTTCACAAATTTAATGAGTTTCCAAGATATATCAAAATTTCAAATGTGTATATTTTGGAAAAAGAGGTTTTCCAAATATTTCAACAGATTTCGAATACGATTATCACACACAACAAATGTACTGAATATGGGACAGATTGGCTAGGTGTACGTAGTAAACTGTAAGACTTATGATTTAGGTCTATATATACTTGGTACTCGAAATGAAGCTTTACGTCACTGCTAAGAAATAATAATATTTTCCCCCGACTGACGATTGGAGGTGGGAGATTCACCAATGGCAGTTTTGAAAGAAAAGTTATAGAAAAATCACATAATCAAGCGTATTAGTTTCGTTTATTAACCGCAAATTATCAAGTTCATATCATTATTCAGTGGTGACTCTGTTTTCTCAAGGAATTTCCGTAGTTCACTATACCTTGCTATACAACCCGTAAGAAGATTATTTTTAGCCTACAATGGTATGTGCAATCTGGTATCCCTCAGTAAGTAATAGAAACTGCTTTAAGATGACCACTTTGAAGGTAGCAGCCACTAACAGCAGCCAATAGTGTATACATCAACGTTACGCGCCGTTGGCCATTGATGTTTGTTCACTGTGACGAGCGCTGGGTACGCTGTGGCGGGAAAGTGGATCCCAGCAGCCACTAAGGACAGACTAAATTAGCGGACAATAACAAGACTGTTACTTTTTCTTACTTGTTTTACAGCGATAATAATTAACGCTATGCATACTGTAAAAGGGCAAAAATGGCACCATAAGAGAGATGAGATGTTTCTTTTTCATGTGATATAATTCTGGAATAGAATGGTGGACGATTTTGGCATCCATAGTCAACTTAAACTGTGATCCTACCAAAACTTGTGGAGAAAGGCGTAGACTGTGGCAATTTTTATACCAATTTGTTTTGTTTTTTCCCCAAATGTCTAAACGATTAATTTATAAGAATATGCAACAGTCAATGAGGAAGTTAAGTTATTCCTCTTACATGTGGTATGAAAAAAAAGAGTCAGTAACACTCTGATTTATTGAAAATCGATGGCTACAAACAGTTCGATCCTAACAGGAAAGGGATGGATCATTACACATTGCGTATATACAGCGCGTTTAGAGAAGGGTCCGTATCGGGGTTAACATTTTAAGGGCACTTTTGGTCAAGAAATAGGTTTTGTTACCAATAGTCGAGATATACCACGTGAAAGAGGAACCTTTCTACTGTAATGTGGTGCTAACCGGCCCTCCCAACTAGCAATATAACTCAAATTAATCGATTTTGAAAAAAACAACAAAAAAACAATACCTTTCTTATTTATGCACTATTTCAACAACACACTCGACCCGCAGTGTCAGTTATAACACACACAAGACCGCAGTGGCAGTACTGTATGTTATGTCTTACTGTCCTTTTTCTCTTAGTGGCTGCTGTTAATGTCTGCTGTTAGTGGCTGCTACCCTCAGTGGGGTATTTAGATGACAAAGATTACTGAAGTGAAACGGGGAACGAAAACATCGTTCCTTACTGGCAGTACTCTCCTCTCGCTCACCTCCCAAAGTATCATCTGAATAATCATGACAGAGGAAGCAGATCGTGGTAATTTAAAATATTCATATCGTTACCATCCATGAGTGCAATTTCGGGGTTCTCTACTCTGTCCCACCCTACGTCTTCCTTTTCGTTCGTCCCTCATCATATACGTACCTGTAGCCCTTGCATAACATTAGGCCTAACATAAACAGTTAGGCCTAGCGAGTAACGAGTAGGTTCTATACTATTTGTTCGGCCGACACAGTATGATGGTATACGGTAATTCGCTATAGCAAGGTATTAATACTATGTTAAAAGGTAACGGTGATGACGAGATCGCTGATCTCGTTCAGTGGTTTAGTAGAACTATCATCCAGCTATGTGATTTTATCGATGGCTTGACCAGATTCCGCCAGAAATAGAAATAATTAGGCTAGGCTTCTTGTACAGGTTGGGAATCAAACTGCTCGAAGCAAGGAAAAACTTTGCGCAAGCATTGAAGTTCACTGTACAAATTCAGCTATATGGGCGGAATAATCCACGAAAGCTTCTTAAAATCCAAAATTGATGTTTCCTTGTTTCACCGTGGCAATTTCAGTTTCTGTTTAGGCTTTGTACATAGGACTTGGCAAAGATTAACATTGTAACTGAAAAGTGGTTACAATTTGACTTACTGTACGAGCACAACAACTATTTAGAAGACACACATAGTAATCGTGCACTAGCATAATAGCCTATCGCAGTAAAGTAATAAAAGAAACTGTAATAGGTCTACTCATAACAGCTAGGCTTAACCTTGGAAAACGTCTAGATGTTAACACAAAGATATCGTAGTTAATTCATGGAAGACACTACAGTTCTATAACTGAGTGGAAAGTCTGCATTGAAATTATTGAACCAAAAGAAACTAACGTAAACTGTTGTGAAGTTGCCACTGATGTTTAATTTTACCACCTAGCTTCAGATACTCAACATTAAAGGCATTGAAGACTCGCCCCAAACCGTGTGCCGCCCTGTGAAAAAGTTAACTTTCTGTTGCTTGCAAGTGAAGTTTTTTTCTTATTGCTTCAAAATGCAGACAGTAATGAAACGTGATACCTTGTTATCTTTTATCTGGACCTGAAATCAGGGAGTTTCATAACAACTCCCTGCTGAGATGTCCATCGAATGCTATGTACACTGTGTTATGGGTATTGACTGTAGCTGCATGTAGTGACTGTACACTAGTGTCTAATTACTGATGGTAGCAAGCTGTGTGTGTATTTGCTGGGATCGATGGTAGTATTTAACACTTCTGTTACACCTCATTCGAAACTAGGTCAGATTACCGGCATGAGACGTTTCTTTGTGCGCGAGTCTTTACAACCTTTAACTTCCATGATACATGGTATATACTTCCAAGATACCTTTACGACAAGGAAATATTATCCACTACCACAATGCATTAGTAGACCTATACATTTGCAGTGTGGCTACAGTATGAGATAGAGATTTACAGTTCTTTGCTGGCATAAAAAAATCCTTTTGGCCAACTTTTCCAGACTAAAATTGCAAATGTGATGTCATTAATTGCACATTACCAGGATTTTCCTGAAGCTGTTTCAAACTGGTTTCTGGTACAATTTGTGTAAGAATATCCATGAAAAACATGGTAAAATCAGAGTTTAGATGGGTGGTGACTTTGTGACGGCACCTAAAATAAAATGTTCATCCATACACATTGTAAATGTCCTAAGCTGTAGCCTATTTTATGCAAAAGCATGTAGGGGTGATTACTTCTTCAAAACTGCACTACACATAGTTTGAACACTAAAGCTATCCCTGCTCGGACTGTTTTTAGACCAAAAAATAAGCACAGATGGGTTGTAGTTTTGCACACATTAAACCATACTATTTTATGTGCATCAAAAATGTTTGGAGCCTTCAAACTGCACTACACATGGTTTGAACACTAAAGCTATTCCTGCTCCTGTATTTAGACCCCCCCCAAAAAAAATAAATAAAAAATTATAGGATTAGGATATATGCTATAAATCAGCCAGTTGTGGAACAATTTCCTTATTCTAATACCCCTCTAAACTGTACTCACTATCATGTTCTCAAAGCACTGGTATTGACAGTTCCTTACCTTGATCTGATAGAAACATGATATTTATACTGCTCGTACTGACTATCCGAGTGCTCTGAAGCGGGACATGACGCTACAGTATGTATACATAAAGTTTTTCCCAACTGGGTGCTATAAGTCAAGACTCCTATAGATAGTAAAATAATATTTATTTCATTCACTCATCAGGGGATCACAGATCTTTTTATAGTCATTTCCATGGAACTACAGTAGTATGTTTACAGTGAGCTGCCTTGTTTTGTATGTACAGATTTGCCAAGTACTGTCACGTACAAAGTTATTTGGAAGCCTTCAGTGCCACCCAATTTGGTTAAGATGTCAGGTTTTAAACCATTTTACGTATCCAAATCATAATGTTTTGTTTTCCCACACAAAAGATGCATGATATATATGAATATCAAACCATGCCCAATGTCAATTGCATTTATGATCAGTTTTAGTAAGACATGCATTAGACTTGTTAGTAAGACATGTATTATACTAGTTATGTATTAGAAATGTATTAGACATGTATTAGAATAGTTAACAAGACATGTATTAGACTTGTTAGTAAGACAAGTATTACACTAGTTATGTATTATACATGTATTAGACTACTTAACAAGACATGCATTAGACATGTATTAGACCTCAAACTAATATTAAATTTCATTTGCACTTCGCATACAAATGACATATTTAATATATATGCTATGTTTGTTTCTCTCATTTAGGACTTCTTGTAACTGCTGTTGAAAATGCAAAGGAATCTGGAAACACTTTGAATCAGAAGACCACCCCAGAGCAAGGTACTCTATTGTATATACTGTAGTGTATTGTATATTGATTCCCTAGCTGTACATTACAGTATGTAGATTTCACATATATACTGTGTAGTGGATACTGAACATTATCATCCAACAACGACTATTTTTTTTTTATTCTCTTGTTTTGCTAGTTGCACCCTAAGTTGAACCTCACCATGTACAAGTAATGCAGAACCTTGTTGTTAAAGATGGACGATATGTAGCAAATGCGTCTTATAAGCACTGCACAGCCCTGGAATAAATTAAGCATTCTCATATCAGTTCAAATATGAATCAATATTGCTTCTCATAAAATAATGAAAATGATATGGTCTTGTGCACTGTAAGCAGCTTTGAACAGTTTATAGTTGCTTTTTTTCTAAGCACTTTAGGCATTGTGTCAAAAGTAGGATGCTGAGAGGACTGCAGGATCCTGCAGCCAGGCTGCATAGGACATATTGTTTTGCTTAGTGCAGTTTCACACAATAGGTACTGCAGTTTCACACAGTACCTGTACTTACTGCTGGTGTGGTGTTATAATCTTTATTACTTGATATTGATTCAGCCTTGCTGCAGGGAAGTTTGCAGCTGCTACAGCTAAGCTCTCTGACATAGTGCCTTACTCCTTTTGTTACACCAAACCATATATCTTATTTCATGTAGCAAATAGTTCCCTTTAACAGCCTCCAGATCCAAGCCTAACCAGGTATGATTCTGTGTGCAGTTGATTCAACATCTGTATGTTAATGCTATACATGTACGTTTATGCCAACATTCCCGAATCAGTATCGACTATCAATATTGACACACTTCAAGCTGATATGTGATAATATGGAGAATGAATTGAGTAACTGTACAGTAGTAACATCAACTTGGGGTTCATTTAATTCTTTTATTTTTTGATATATTTTTTTTTAATATTTTTTTTGGCATTTTTTTTGCAATTCTGGTTTTATTTTATTTTATTTTTGTAATTTATGTATTTATTTATTTCTTTTTATATTTTGATATTTATTTATTTGATTTATTATTTATTTATTTATTTTTATTTTCATTTTATTCTGTTTTATTCTATTTATTTCTTATGAACAGGAACTAGTGATACCATTGTAAAGGTCAAGATAGAAGTAGATGAAGAAACTCCAACTGAAGACGAGACTTGGGACGATGGTAGGAATAAAACATGCAGGAAATTGGCACTTTCTTAAAATGAGGGAATGAGGTCTTTTTGTGAATTAATTTGACTCTCAGTGCAATCTGTAAAAAAGCACACTGGGACTTCCAGGTTAATCTCTACAAGTAAAATTTAACCTTGGTTATGAGTATGAGTACAACAGCATGAGTTATGACTACAAGTAGGCAATCCCTTGATATGAGCATGTGTACAATATTGTGATTAATGACTAAAAGTTAAACTAACCTTTGTATGAATATGAGAACAACAGCATGAGTAATGACAGTACCTTTTGTTTGTGTCTACATATGAGCTCAAGCGAATTTCTTGCATATATATCAATGACCTTTGAGTGAAAAGTCTATGCTACAAAGCTTGGATGGGCAGGCTACCTATTGACGACGTAACAATTGTCGATGTTGTGCTTAATAAGTGAGATGAAATGAGAAATTCTGAATGCTCATATACCGACTATTTCCCACTTTGCCATTAAGTATTTTCTTCTGTTCATTTCTTATACTTCTCATGTGGGAACACATTTGCTAAGTAAACACTATTGTTTGTAGTGGAGATCAAAGGTCATTAGAAGTCATCTTAGGTCAATATGCTAAGACTGTAAAAACTTTCAAGAAAGGAAGCTAGGATCTCCTAATCTTTACAGTAAATGTGGATGTCCAAATTGATTAATTATGGATTTGTCCCTTCTGTTCCTGTTACTTGTCATTCAGCCTCTGAAATATCCTGCTAGGATCGAAACGTCAGGCCCACTTACTTTTACACAAATACTATATCTGAGGTATAAAATATGGAACTCGTCTACTTGGTATATGTGGATTTCCAAAGTTAAACGGATGAAACCTGTTGTTTACAGTGACGGTCAAAGGTCAATTTACTATAGCTCTCATTAAATTATTAACATATGGTAAGCATGATGTTTCAAGGACATTTGGATGCCTCTCATCCTTAATATGTATGTGTCAGGATGCCTTGCCTCTTGATGAGGAGAAAGAAAGCCATTTTTGTGTTGAGGAGGTCAAGGGTCATTTGAAACCAGCAGATGTCAGTTTCAGGAATAAGTAACACACAGTCATCAAGCCTCATTGGAGTTTTGCAATAGTTTTGTTAAGTTGAGGTTTGTTCTACATGTACTTTAACAGCCTCATAATGATATTTTTAATCTATTTCAGGGTTTCCTGTTGTTTTTGCTGAACTCAATAATGGTGAGGAAGAGGATGTTGCTATCATAGCTGAGGATGTTCCACCAGAAGCTGGTAAGATGATTAAACAAGTAAACAAGTGCAAAGAAAACAGTTTTGTTTTCCCATTGTCTTTAGACATTTGGTAATCTTAAGGAAATCCAAAACTGACCCATCATCCTACCAAATCTTTTAGAAAATTTCAAAGGTGAACAACCCGAAAATGACATATAAATTGAAGTTTGTACAATACAGAAAATAGCATTTTAAGGTCAGCTTTAAGCGGGTGCCGAATGTTATTTGAGTAACAAGATTAATGTTAAATGACTTTACTAATTAATTTTGCATAAAATGTAGTAGGTAACACCTTTTCGCTTCAATTTCCTTGTGTCTGTGAGAAACAGACAATATTTGTTGTTACTTTGCCGAAAGTATATTGATATAAATGTTGGCCCAAAAAAAGAAAAAAAAAAAAATGTAAAAAAATAGGGACTAAAAGTCATGTTTGAACTAATAATTTAACCAATTGATGGTAAATGTTAACTGCCTGCAGGAGTAAACTATTTTTTGCTTCATTTTCTCTCTGCTTCTGTTGTTGTTGTATAATTTAACACTGTTCCTCGGACAACCAGGCCTTACCTTTTGGTTGTCAGAACAGCAAAAGTGTAGCAAAACAGCGATGACCAGTTTATGTGCTGTCAGAGATATGTGTAGGTCTGATGAATAGAACACAAGCCTTGATACCAATTTATAATTTTTCCTATTTTGGGAATACTCTAGTAACAATGCAATGTGAACATGATGTAAACAATTTGTAGTGCGTCAGATAACCTCCAAAGCTGAGTTTAGTCTTACAAACAGACACTCGTTTCGGACAAACAAATTTCTGCAATATTGGCATTTGACAGTTAACTATTAAAAGTGTTCTGTCTTGCAGTTGGTGATAAAACAACCAAATCAGATTATTTTCCAATTAATGTAAAGATTCCTAGCTATGTTCACGGAGATATGAATGGAGTATAATATATCTTATGGGCGTTACTATTACCAACATTAAAATATTTTCAATATCAATTTAAAACAAATATGAATTCAAGCTGTTTTAAGTTTAAGTTTTTTCCTTTCTGTCTTGTTGAATACACAGATGTACAGAGCTTTTGTTGCGAAGAATGCGGTGATCAATTCACAATTCATCGATACCTTTTGAAGCACATGAAGTATATACACGGACATCCAGTGTTTATTCCCAGAGATGAAGAAAAAGCAGACAGCGATCATACTACAGATGAACAAACTGGTGAAGAAGAAAGTTACTCCTCAGAGAAACCAAATCAATGTAAAAAATGCTACAAATCATTTAGTGTTCAACTTTTGTTGAGAGAACATGAGAAGACTCATATTCAGTCAAGTGATAGGCTACATCAATGTAAAACATGTGGCAAGTGTTTTAGTAAAAGTGATAACTTGAAGAAGCACGAGAGAATTCACTCCGGAGAGAGACCGTATCAGTGCAAAGTCTGCAAGAAGGCTTTCCGTCTCATGCACCATTTGAGGGTACACGAAGTAGTTCACACTGCCGAGAAAGCATTTCATTGTGGGATCTGTCAGAAATCTTTCACCCAGAAGAACAGTCTACAGAGACATGAAAAGTCCCATTCAGAAGAGAGGCCATTTCAATGCGAAATTTGTCAGAAGGCTTTCAGACACGTGCACCATTTACGAGTACATGTAAGAATTCATTCTGCAGAGAAATTATTTCATTGCACACTGTGTGAGAAGTCCTTCACCCGAAAGCACAGTTTAACACGACACGAAAGCACCCATTCGGGAGAAAAGCCTTTTCAGTGTGTCCTATGTCCAAAGTCGTTCAAATTACTACAACATTTAAAAACCCACGAGATTGTACATTCTGGAGAGAAAATTTATCAGTGCACTATTTGTCAAAAGGCCTTTAACCGGGTCAGTAATTGGAAATCACATGAGAAGAATCACTCTACAGAGAGACCGTTCCAATGCCAGACCTGTGATAAGGCCTTCAATCAGAAACACGTTTTAATCAAACATCAGCAGATCCACACCGGCGAAAAACCATTTCAGTGTACCAAATGTCAGAAATGTTTCTTTCAAAAGTCAGATTTGACAAGGCACCAGAAAGTGCATTCTCTTGAGAAACCTTATCAGTGTAAACTATGTGACAAAGCATTTAAATTGTCACATCACTTGAAAACCCACGAAAAAATTCACACTGGAGAGAAACCACATGAGTGCCTCAAATGTGGAAAGTTTTTTCGTCGGATCTACAACCTGAGATCGCACGAAAAAGTTCACACTAAAGAGAAACAGTTTAAATGTGAAACTTGTGGAAAAACATTTTGTAGGAGTTCTAATTTAGAAATACACAAAAGGACTCATAATGCAGCAAATTCATATTCGATCAAATTGAACCCTGCGGTATTTAACGAGGAAGAGGGTTGGTTAGAAGAAGATAATATAACTGACAAAAATGATGATCATAGTCCTACAAGAATGGACACATTGGACAATGTTAATGAAGACACTTTGGATCCTTTGGACAGGTTGGACACGATAGACAATTTAAGTGATGATGAGTTGGACACAACCAACAATGTTAGCCAAGACACATTATACTCATTGGACAATCTTAATGATGACAAGTTGGACACCGCAGACAATTGCAGTCATGAAAAGTTGGGCACAACAAACAATGATAAAGAAGATAGGCCAAGCTCTTTGGACAATCTTAATGTAGACAAGTTGGGCAAAACAGACAATGATAAAGAAGATGGGCCAAGCTCTTTGGACAATGTTAATGATGACAAGTTGGACACTGCAGACAATTTAAATCATGACAAGTTGGACTCAACAAACAATCTTAGTCAAGACAAATTAGATTCATTGGACAATCATGATGATGAGAAGTTGGACAATACAGACAATTTAATTCATGACAAGTTGGGCACAACAAACAGTGATAAGCAAGACACGTTTGACTCATTGGACAATGTTAATGATGACAAGTTGGACAATACAGACAAATGACAAATTGGACACTACAGACAAATGACAAGTTGGACAACACAAGCAATATTAATAAGGATGTATCAGACTCATTGGACGAAGTTAATCATGACAGTTTGGACACTAAATCATTTCAATCATAACAGTTTTGACGTTAAATCATTTCAATCATGACAGTTTGGACACTAAATCATTTCAATTATGATGAGTTGGGCACAACCAACAATGTTTATCGAGAAAAGTACAACTCCTTAGATGATCTTAAGACACATTGTTCGCAGCAGAATAATCAAAAGATGACCTTTATCATGGACAAAGAGACACTTTTCATCCTGACAATCTGAAATTATCGGATGAACATATTCAAGAGAAGTCGGACACGACAAACAATCTTAATCATGTTCCATTGAAAAGATAACATCTTAGTAACAAAGAATCTCTATAACTGCTCATTAAAGTAATTTTCATCATTATTGCAGTGAAATAACTAGTCGTATTGTATCTTTTCTTAACAGGTTCAAGTTTATTTCAGTTTCGCACAATTGTTAACTAATGACTTTATCAAATTAATACATTTTTAGACAAGAATCGCTCAAATCTGTAGTCAATATATGGTACTGTATCCATTACACTGACAGTTCTTACAAATTTATCTTTAGTTTAAGAGAAGTTTGAAGCATTCATGTCTACATTCATTGCTGCATTAATGATTTCGGTATGTGTACTTCAAGAATCTCAATATGTCAGTAGGATATTTATGATAATTATTTTAATCCACGAAATTCCCATTTAATTTTGACAAAATGCTTATAATCTTGTGACTATAAATCCATTCTTAAACTTGATCGTTCACATTTTCCTACCAAGAGAAGTAACTGCAGTGTTGTAATGTGTACATTACCTTATTTACGGTATCATGTTATTGACGTAATTTTAAAGACAATATTTTGAATGCCAATCCGTATCAACTCAATATTTATTTTTTATGGCACAGAGACGTAAGTAAAGGGTTGTAGAAATATTATCTAGGATATTGCAAAGAATAGAATGGCTTTGTGAAGTCTGAGGAAATCAAGGACGAATCCGGTATTTATTAAAAAGAGTGGATGTGGTCCTGTGGTCGTTCAAGCCGACTATCATTTGGCAGGAAAAAAATAAAAACGAATTTCTGGGGCATATTAAAGCTACATGCAAGGTTGCTAATAACTACTTTACATATTTGTTATGGCGTTTACAATGTGGGAGGGGTGCAGACCCTCATCCCTTTGGATCCGCACCTGGGAATTGACAGGTAGTTACGTTGGGTAAAGTAGTTTATAATGTGTTACGCTGTTTGACATGTTTTCTAGCAACGAAATTAATGAAGTTATACCCGTTACATAGCCCTTCATATACAATAGTTTCTGCTATGTTCTTGCGAATTAAACTACTTCCTGGGAAAGTGGTATACAAGATATATACTTACAAGTGTGCTAACTAATCTATTTTGACTTTTCTTTGTTTGTTTTTGTTTTTTTCATTTGAAGTCCAAAATGATGCAGAGAATATTTTGCCCATTATCTGTTCGAATTGGTATTTTCATCCTTTCTTTAGTGCTTCCTATTATACTGTAATATAAATTATGTGATATGCATATTCCCAAGACCTACCATGTGCTATGTCCTCTACTCCTTGTTCTACATGATTTGAATCAAAATGTTGTTGACGATAAAATACACATCCTACCATTCACATGCAATGGGGATTCCCACTCGAACAAAATCAACGTATAGGAAGTAATCATATCGGTCCCATCTAGTTCCACGAAACACGAATCGCATGAAGCATCATATCGGTACCATGAGTTGATCACCGTCGGTTCGTTATTAGCTTTTGAAGAAGCGATCAAATTCAGTTGACTCGTGTTATTTCTGTTATCGTTTAAACAAGAGTTGTGTGAAAACGGCCGCTTGTATATTTGTATGTTATTCGAAAAGGTGGAACGGGTTGATTCTCATATCTTTACGCACGGATATCATGAAACGTAATTCTGTAAATGTTTCTTTCTTGCCAGTATCCATAGGCGTCGATTTCCGTTGAAGATTGGGGGGGATGATGGACTTGTAGACTATCTAAGCGGAGCGCCACCATTGGTTGGCGCGGAGCGTACAAGAAAATTTTTGGCACATGAGACCCCCTCAGATGGCAGGAGAGGGCACTTAGCATGTCTAAACGGCTGTCGTGGAGTAAGGGTTTTTTGTGTACTCCAACCATTGGCTTACAAAAATTAAACCGAAATCTCAAA
>KN882983.1:12359-27353 GCA_000934455.1 Apostichopus parvimensis
AGCCGTTCAATAGTACCAGCAATTTGTCACCAGTGTTTACCTCATCCTCTCTGGGAACTGTCGCCCTCGTCCCAATGACTCTTGAACACTACTGTTGGCTCAAATATTGGGGGGGGGGGGATGATTACATAGGGCATCCCCCCTGACCAAATATTGGGGGGATACATCCCCCCATCCCCCCCGGGATCGACGCCTATGCCAGTATCTAACAGTTTGATTACACTGTTCGTTACAGTATAGTTACCCATTTTTCTTCTATTTTGTTCTGAGTCATTTGCCTTATTTTTATTCAGTTACAGATCAATAAGCAAACTTGTTTAGTATTTCCCACGGACAGTTCCTGAGTCCACTTTGAATTGAAGCTTCTGTACGTATCATGGACAGCTTGTCACACTAGTATGCTCCACCATCGTAACAGATGTATACCATTCATTAGAATAGTGCATATTCTATGGCATTTTCAATTGGACATAAAATACAGAAAACTCCCATACCATCGAACTATACAACTTCTTTCATTCCCCTGACAAAGGTTACAGGCTAAAGCCGATATTTTAATTTTATTCTCAGTAGATACTCTTCACATTGGGTTAGCCTGGCATTGTATGTAACCTTGTCATGTTTAAACATGCTTAACTATACCATGCAGAAATCTGACCGGTTTGTGTTAGTACTTTGTTGTATCAAAAATTGGTAAATGAATAATTATACACCCATATTATTTACCCTTGCGGACAACAAAAAAACAGCTATTGAAAACATAAAGTCCGCGAAGACTACATCTTTTATTTATATTTCGTAATTAAAATAATACATTGTTGCGTACGCAAGGGACACTAAAGGAGGACTTTCGACATTCAACACTAAATTCATTGAAAGCCAAGTCCGTCCGCTGGGAAAACAACGTCACTTAGCCCCTGTTTGCACTATTTATTTTCCTTTAAGTATATCAGAATATGAGAACACGCTTCTCTAGCACATAGGGTCTCACTTTCCCGGCTTCCTAATATTTTCCAGAACCCATAATTGGCCCTGGCTCCTTTCAACCCATGTCGTCAGGGCTGGTCAACACGATGATTGTTGTAGGAAACATTTTGTTAGCAACTAAAGTGAGACATTCGTACTTAACTCAACTTGTAATGGGATGATAGTTGCCTTGGGCACCTGTATCTTACATATGAGATTTTCTTACCTTTTGACGGTGTAGAAATGATAGCTACAAATATGCCATTAAAGTCTTCAATAACGAAAAGGTACGTTTTACTATTTGCACTCCTTCAATGTAAAATGGGTGTTGTGTTTTCGGTTGACATTTCAAATTACTGATTAGTCTAAATAACTTCGGACCTGTATTATTCGTTGTTCTTATTATTATTTACTGAAACCTATAAGTATGTGGGTGACGATTGAAGGATGAAAATATCTTCACTACATATTATCTCTGTGTGTAAGAGACATTTCTTAGTTAACTCATTGAGGTGTTACCCTGACGGGTGATAAACTACTGTGGTTTCAATCACCTAGTATACCCCATACGTCATCACCACCATAATATATGCACTGCCCGCTATTCGAAAGTCAAAAGTGAACCATACAATATTGTGTAGATGCCAGACATAATCAATAGTAACACAGCACGTATTATTTATCTTGATCGACCCTATATCTTATCAAGATGTTTATTCTGTGTTTTGCAGTTTTAATGTTGATGGACTTTGTCTTTGATTGAGTGGTTGTACTATCATGAGACCTGCCTTCTACAAACTGAAATAAAAACAAGCAGTCACCGGCGTATCAGATAAAAACTTAATTAAACTTCACGAACAAATAAATAGCGTCAACGACTACTTCAACAGTGTCAATCGGTGATATGGCCTCGTTTAAAGGATTCTGTACTATACATATATATGCTTTGATTAAGGTTATGACTTCTTCAGTCGTTTGCATTGAATTAACAAACCGATTTATTATTAACAATTGTTAAAGATTTGTTGGTTTCTAATGAAAACACGTTCAAATAAAATGATGAAACGAAACAAAAATAATAATCATTTTAAATAAATTTTCGATTCAGAACTTCTTCATGCCGTAATAGATTACGCTTTGGAACGGAGCTGACAACCAATATGGCTGCTGCAGGCGTAGCATAGTTGTACACATAGTTTCTTTTTATACATCATTTTTGGTTGACATTTTATGCTTAAGGTATATACATACCTTTAATTTTCAACAGAATTTGAAGTAGAATTTCAGTTAGTCATACATATGTACTGCTTTAAAGAAAATGTGAATGCTGGGTAACAATAGCGCGATAAAACCAGTTTGAAGGGTAAAGTCTAACTTCAAATCTGATAAAAACACAAGCTGAATAACTACTTGACGAATATGTAAATATGAACATCGAAGTCAACCAATAACCAGTAAGGTGACAGCCGTTTGGTATTCAGCCAGTCGCCATTTTGATTAAGCAGTGTTCACTGAATACCAGCCGTACCGTATTGCTATTTCTTCAAGTAAACGGAAAAGATTGCCGTGATTTCAATTATGCATTTTGATAATCACATTTCTATCTGACACGGTGAACAACTTTCATCTTAGGTAAGCCATTTTCCTCATGAACAGTTTTCGAGTTTATGAATCATGCATGGTGTGTTAAATGGCGGACCTCTCCACAGTAATCACGTGAGGTAGATAGTTTGATAGCTACTTTCAATCATCACAAAATTCACTTTTAGAAAGTGGAAATCGTATAAAGACACAAATGTCGTCATTCACTACGTACGTTCCTTTGTCCAGACCAACTTGTTAATGTTAATTTGCTGTTAATTTTTAAATTTAAAATGTACTTTTAACTTCATGTGAACAACATAACGTCCATATATAACATGTACCATCATTTGGCGTTGACATGTCTCAAGTAACTCAACTTGCATTCTTTTCAGGTTCTAAACATTAATTTATTATTACTTTAACAATGTTATCAAGTATGAAGATAACTATTATGCTAAATGTTGAAATTCGATATAACATTACAGCAAGAATTAGTATACAGAAAGAAGATATTCACAAATGCAAAGTACTCATTAGATAGGAAGGGAGTTAGATAGGAAGGGAGGAAGGGAGTTAACTAACAATGGCACAGAGAGTATCCATGATCTTAAATTCTTTCGTTAGTATGATTGTAAACTTATGTCATATACACATTATTAATCTTGCACGATAATTCGATATTACTGTTAACTTCTTCTTTGCCCGCTTCGATAATTCGCTTTTGATGATTCCCTCAATTAATATCAAGAGCAATGGTCTGCACTAACGAACCGAATTATTTTAAACTAGAGTTTTATAATTCATTATTGTTTTCTAAAAAAGAACAATGTACCGGTATCCATTGAATGTAACCCTTCATGCCTATTATTGGCTACAGTTTTACTGTAATAGTGAACTGTAACTGTGATAGTATAAATATCTCAATTGATACATTGTTAGTTATTCGTGTTATACTTACTGTTAATGAATCAACCAACAAACTCATATGGATTGATCCAAAGTAGTAACATGCATTAGAATATTACTAATTAAGCAGGACAAAAATACAATGAAATTCAGCACCGGCCTTCCATGACTAAAATGTATCATTACATTAAGACATAAAATTAAACAATAACATGCAAAATTACTTTTATTGTAACTTTCTATATCATGTTTCTCAGAAATGTCTGTAGCTAAAAGTTTTTTTTTTGTGAATATTAACAGTATACAAATATAATTATACTAAACATTTCAAAACGGTCTTCAACTGACATCTGTTGTCTTTATATTAAGATGAGTTTGTGTGCGTTTGCAGTAGACATTTCTTTCTTTTTCGTTTCTCTATATGTTACTACATTATTTTCCCTGTTTTATTAAACGTTTGCGCAATAGAAACGGTATATTATTTGAAAGATTAAGGTGAAATTTCTAACATACATCCAATGTTGCTACCAAGCTTATTTTAATTTGAATCAATTCAACATTTAATGAAAGCAAATTATCTATCAGATCATGTAAAAGTAGAGTCTTCCAAACTATAGATTTTTAAACTTAACGAGACATTAGTCTTATACTATAGAGGAATATCTCTGTTTGTGTTTAATTATTAATTTTCTGCAGATAAAATGCTAATTTGTGTTTATTCTGTTCTATTCACTTTCGGTTTAGGTGGACTTCGACTTTACTAGGGTTTGCACTACCATTTGTACTCAAATGGTACCATTTGTACCATCAGGTTAACAAACTGATAAAAGCAAGATAACTCTTTAGGCGTTTAAAGATAAGAACTTATTTACCAAACGATCATTTCATATTCTCACTGCGAGCTCAAATGACAATACACCATAAAGTATAGTTAAAGGAGCATGATGGCAATACGTCATTATACTGTGATAATAAACTGAGCTATATAATACACAAGGTTTTGTGATCTCGACTCAACTACCATGAACTTTCGATTTTCGTTCTAGCTATTGAATTTATCACCCGATACTCATAGCTAGTACAGTAACTACTGTTCATGTTCCACAACCGTGCATCAGTAAATACTGCGCTGTGTTCGTAACACGGTAACATGTGTTACAGGTGGCACAGTAATTACTGCAAAGCTGTTACACGTTCCCATGTAAGACAAAGAACTGCGCGACTGGACAAGGAATCTATGAGTATTTGACGTGGTAAACTATTAAGGCATAATTTAGACGTGGAACTACCCATAAGGCTAATCTAGGTTCCCCCTCCCCCACCTTAGGTCCCATTTTGTGTATCTGTTTTGTATCTATTTGAGACTTGTACACACTCACCTGTCCGTGAGGAATGTTTCAATTAAATGGATTTACTAATACGATTAGAGAAAAGTTAGGCTACCATCTGAATCTCGCATGCAGTATAAAATAACCGCCGCAGTGTGTCGGCTACGTGCCGTGCAAGCGCCGACCATGCACTACGTATTGTACGGCTAGGAAGTAGTCTTCGTTACCCAGCCGTGTCGCATGTTCACCTTTCGTACTCGTAGTTCAACGTGTAACAGCTTTGCAGTAATTACTGTGCCACCTGTAACACATTTTACTGTGTTGCGAACACAGCGCAGTAGTTACTGATGCACGGTTGTGGAACATGAACAGTAGTTACTGTACTAGCTATGAGTATCGGGTGAATTTATTTGTTACTTTTACAAACCGCATATATCATATCGCAGTTATTCCTTCTTAATTGTTCTAACAACTTGTTTTAATAAACTGTTAGAGGTCAATTTCGCACGTCGTAATGGAGAGAGGCAGTCTTATTTTTCTTTGTAAAACTCGTTGTACATACGTACTAAAAGAAGCATTATTTACTATAAAAATTGTTTTCATGTTGTTTGCATTTGAGCTGCAAGAGCCCTTGATGTCACGCGAAAGAGTTATAGTTAGGTCTCGTAGGACAAACGTTAACTTGGTTGCCAGATAATATCATGATTTTATCTATAGACCTTAAAAACTCTCGTAAAATTAATACTAATTAAAATCTCGGATATTTTATAAATATCAAAGTTTAATAGTTCCTCTCGGTATTTTTGTGCAACACGTTCTTAATGTTTTAGGTGATTTCTGGATAGTGTTAATGGTATGAATTTAGGATAATACCCTGTAAAGTTTGTATAATGCTTTAAGACAAGTTTGCCTCATATTGATTTTGATCTTCAATACCAAACTGTTTGAATATTTAAAGAGTAAAGTCTGAAGTTTAAAATCTGATGAAAAAGCAATTAGACGAATATATAAATATGAACCTTGAGCTCAGTCAATAACCAGTTTTAGATTACAGAACGTTTAGTATTCGGTTAGTATACCGTTCGCCATTTTGATAAAGTTCGTGGAGAAGAATGCTCTCTTCTCCAATATGTAGTTTATTGCCATGAATCTGATCTATATGGTAAACTACAATAAGTTATTTCTCAGGTAGGTCAGTATCTTGTGTACTTGTTGAATCTAGTGAGCAAAAATTGTTTTCTACTGCATTGGATCACAAGGCCATGCATCATTTAGCCACATAGTGTTTTTTCTTTACATGAATTAAATATAAGGAGGGTGCCTCATATAAATTGGATTCCTAGGAATCTAAATACCTGGTTTTTGAAACTGTATTTTTAGTCAGAATATTTGGAAGGCAAAATTTTAACGATTAATTGGTTCTGTTGTGTAAACAAATCGATAAATGTATGTTTGAAAAAAATGTATGTTTTCATACGATTCTTTGCTAATAGCGGAGTATTCATCCCACAGAAGTGACTATTATAAACAAACGACATTGTAAACGAACTTTCATGAAACAGTCAAGAAGGATTATATATGATATCGTGATCTAGGTTATTATAATACCGCTCATGTACAAGTAAATATGAACCGTATTTGAAATATTGAATAAAGACGGTATTTTTGCAGTACATAGAAGACTGTGAAATAAAATCTATAGAATCACGAATGTTACCTCTTCTGTGGCCGAGTTTATAACGGCGATGGTATTTGAAGCAATGAGGCTTATCAATCGGGAGGTTCGGGTTCGATCGCTGGCCGGGTCATAGTAAGGTGGGTTTTCCATGCAAGAGCAATGTACGGTTTTACCATCTGAAAAGACTTTCCAAAATAAAGAAAGATTTTGAGATAAATTGTTGAATTGGAAGCCACCCGACATGAAAGGTGTAATCCATAAGCCCATGCAGGCTTCTTACACATTCGTGGTCGCTTAGGCGTCGTAAAAAAATAACTGCCTGATTATTATTTTGAATTACCAACGTGCTCTACGGTGCAATATGATTTGCCTTTAGTTAGTTTTAGTTGCTTTACATTTGAAGCTCCTTTGTTGAGTTCTTCGATACGTGGTTTAGTTGATAAACATACATAGCGTGTCTAAGCTTAGTTACATACCAATGTGCTGTATGTTTTCAATTAGGCTACATCGACTTTGACTGAGTTTCTTCCGTTACTTATTCAAGGTAAAAAGATGGGAAATCGAAGTTCGAAGAAGAAAAGTTCGGAGAAAGGACATAAAACAGACAAAACACCAGGAGCTAATCGGGACTCACAAGCACCTGAACTGAGGGATGCGTCGTCACCAAGACAACCATTTCAAAGTGAAGCATCTGCATCACAATTTGAGAGTATTCCACACCGTGAGACCCCCGCAGCATTGTCTTCAACAAACACAAACCTCCGAGCATCTGATAAACAAACTACCCCTGTCAGAAAGAAGTATTCAGACCCACTGACTATAGAAGGTAGGCAATATTGTTTAGTTTTGCAGCATAACCTGCGACAGCTTTACGATTTCTTAGTGACTATAGTGTCACTAGTCTTACTCGTTTGATTGAAGGACTGGGGGAGGTAGGGGCATGTAAGGACAGATTTCTGATGACTTCATCAATCAATGACTAATCTCGTCCCTATCTGTACGGCGTTCTTTTCTTAGAAACATTGTTTTGGAGAGAATGCCATTCACTTTAATGTGGTGGTGTCAACTTCAAACGTCAGTATTGAATTGTCACATGATTGTAATGAAAAAACTCGAGTTGTGATGCAATGTAAAATGGCTCACACTTGTTATCTTAAACGTAGTCTCACTACTGCATTACCACATATCGATTTGTTTTGCGTACCGTAATGCAATGGCTAAATCCTTGCTTGACGTATGCGTCTGGTCGATTTTCATGTTTGCAAAACTTTGTCTCCGTGTCTTTTACTTAAGGTGTATCGTAAACTCATGTTAAATACATAAACTACGCGTTCCATGAAACATCCGTATGATTGCGGCCTTTATGTTAATGAGAAAAAGCACCGATTCACATAGTAAAGAAACGAAATGTAAATTGAATTAATTTGAAATATGGATTCTAATGAATCTAAATGACGAAATGGAAATGATAAAAAGTGAACATCAACTCCATACATACTCACCTTAATATGCGTATTATATTAAATAATTAATATTCCAATTAAGACACCAACTTGAATTTCTATCATATTACTTACAGCAACATTAGGACACACTCTAAGATGCGTTGTAAGATCAACTGACCAGTCAGTTCTTCAACGGTCAATGATTGCATTACTTTATATATAACCAAAGAATCTATCTTGTTGGCCTGTTTGTTTCGTTTATTAATTATTTGTTTGTTTTATTTTTCTCATAGATAAGAAACAAATACTAATCGATGGGCTTAAAGAGAAGTATAAACTTTATTATGACTCCGTAAAACCTTTACCATATATACAGGACAGACTTTATTGTGTAAATACGATATTTGTCGAGAGCGGTGTGGTTGCATTGAGTGGCAGTGCTACATCGTATGGTAAAGGTGCATCATGGGAACAGTTAGATTCTTACAAGAACATATTCAATGATCCTCATAGGAGGTCTAACAGGCGTATCATCGAAGGAGAGCCTGGGTATGGGAAGTCTACTCTTACCCTGCAGTTAGCATATGACTGGTGTAATGGTGTCCAAGATTCACCTCTCGCTGACGTAGAGATTCTTATTTTACTCAGACTTAGACAGTTGGGTAATGTTCCGTCAATCTATAGAGCGATCAAGCGATATTTGGTGCCAAAGGAATACAGGGTCAAGGAGAAAGACATCAAGGAGATACTCGAGAGTTGCAAGTCAGTAGCATTTCAGTTAGATGGCTATGATGAATACCCAGGCAGAAACACCAACGAGAGAAGTGTATACGGCTTGAAAACAGGTAATGGAGAGGAAAATGACGTAGGACGCATTATCAAGTACAAGATGTTCCAAGAATCTGACGTGACCTTGACAACCAGGTATCTACCTAATGAGTATCACAGAGCAAAAACCAAGCGATTTAAACTAACTGGTTTTGATGAGACTGCGCGTGATCAGTACATCCGTAAGGCTGTTTGTGGAGATGATGAGGTAGCTATTGCTAAAGTTAAGAAAGGTCTCAAGGAAAATGTCATTCTTGATGACCTCTGCCAGATTCCTCTCTTATTTACTATGTTCTCTCACATGACTCATGAAATAGAGGGTTTTCAGAAATTTAAAACTGTTACTGAATTCCTTCGCCACGCGATGAATTGCTTTCATAGTCACACGAGAAACAAATCCAAAGATTTCAATGCTAAAGAATACTCAAAGTTCTTAGAACATGATCACAGTGAACTTGATGAAATCGCTTTCGAAGGGCTCAGTAAAAAGAATCAACAAATATCGTGGAGCCAAGTAGAATTCCTCCAGCGACTCGGTCAAGATTTTTATGATCAGTACATTCTTGTTGGTATCCTAGTAGAGGAGGAGATGTATGATATTGCAGATGGACAGACTCCTGGTAAGAGCGATAAGATGAAGATTGAAGTAAGGTTTTACCATAAACTATTCTGTGAATGGTTCGCGTCATTTCGTGTGGTAGATATCCTTTGCAAGGTGGAAGAATCAGCTGACCTGGAACCAATTCTTGGGAAGATGGATCCATTTGATATCCAGTACGTCTTTCGATTCGCTTGTGGGTTGAATTCCACCGCTGGCAAGAAAATCATCGAATATTTGAAAAGCAAGAAAGATGGAGACAAGTTTGCAATCCTTTGCATCTTGGAACAGAGTGGAAATGTTGAAGGCATCGTAGACACTGTCAAAGAGATCTGTTTAAGTGAGGTCACCATCAGTAAACAACACAGCAAGTTACTGCAGAGGTCGACCATACAGCTCCTGCAGATAGCATCAAGCCATGAAGTAAGCATACTTTATATAATTATGTCACCCACTGTATTGTAAAATGTTAACAGAGAAATATTTTCCCCTTGGTGATACTTGTCTACAACACAATCGGTATTTCCGTTTAAATCAAATTAATAGTTGGTTGTTTTTAAATACCGTGAGATAGGTCCCACTGTAGTCCTAGTACGAATATTTGTCGACATTTGTATTCATATTTAGTGTAACCTACACCATCACACTATCAAAATCGTTCAAACAAATTATTCTATTAGTCATGATAGTGCATATCTTAAGGAATCAATGCAAGTTCACATTATATGTTACAGTCAATGTATTCAAACTAAATGATATTGATTTAAACTAATCAGCCTGAACGGTTCGTATCATTCTGGAACTGTTATCAGACTGAAGTAAGTATGAAGCAGTAGTTACAATTCTGCTCACTGAACATTTACCTATAAATAATCAGAGATATGCAAAACGATTATAACTGAATGCCAAGAATTGGAATTCATCGAGCAAAAAATCAAGTTTTATAACATATTTGGGAATAGTACGAAGAGTAACAACTCGCATAAACAATTCAGCTTGTGCACGGAAATAGATCAGGTATCTGTAAGAATAGATGGAGCAAAGTATTGGAAATTAATGTCATGACTTACGTAAGCCTTAGACTAATTAATCGGATATTAATGTGTTCTCAAGGAAACAGTAGCCTGGCGCTTTCACAGCTATTCAGTACATTGGTATTGTCAGAGCTACTCAGTTCCCATGCACTTTCAGAACTACTTATAGTATCCTGTCACTGTCACAGTTACTCAGCACGCTGGGAAGATCACAGCTATGCAGTACCTTGTCACTGTCACAGCTAATCAGTACCTTGACAATGTCACAGCTACTCAGTACACTGGTACTGTCGCATCCACTTACCTCGGCACTGCCATAGCTATTAAATTGCCATGATATTGTCACAGCTTCTCGGTACCCTTGCACTGCCACAAGTTACTACTCGGCGCCTTGACACTGTCAGAGCTACTCAGTATCCTGACACAGTCAGGGCTGTGAGATCGTGCCATCCCATCGGGCACATTGGGTCTTTTGTTTGTAAATGCAATGAGTCTTACTTGTATGCAGTTTTGGAAAGTCTCTAATGACAATCAGTTCAGAGGTGATCTGACGCAAAAACAACTCCGATTTACCCACACAGTTCCCCGCATCGTCTGTTTAAAGAAATGCAAATAAAAACCTCACAACATTAACGAATAGCAACTATGTGCTATCTCTGTAAATTATGAGTCTGTACCCAAACTAGTTGTTTTGAAAATATAGCGTTAGAATGTGTGATTGTTTATTGTACATTATGATGTTACTCAGCTCCTCCCACAATTCACCACCATATTCCAACCTCTTTTCGGATAAGAAAAGTGTTGCTAAAACAAAACCAATATGTTTGTATAGTGTGAAAACATCGAAAGTATAGCACACATTTTCACGTTGTGCTATACAGAATTGCGCCCTCTGTTACTTTAATGTTTGCAGAGCAATATATGACATTGATGTTTCCATGATGCAGAAATGCAGATACTTTTCTTGCGCGAGGTATATTATGTCATTGTGGGAGGAATAAAGACCCAATGTACGTACGTACAGTATGTAGGCATACGTCCACTGTTCCAGCAATCTCGCTGAAATTATAAGCTTATTATTCTCACTAGCGTTGTCTTAGCTGTTATAGGGACGATCCTTTTATAACCAGAAATATAATTATAAGATCAAAATAACTCACACATGGGCATTACCGAACGACTAAAAGAAGAAATCCCGATATCTCAGGATGTTTGGAATAAACTATGCACTGCTGGGATAGGGAGATTTTGTGAAATTCACAGTTTGAAGGTGAACGCAAATAAGCTAAGCATTATATTGCATGATTGTAAATTGCGCGTGAGTTTATGATATTTTGCTTCCACAATGCATCATGGTCCAACCTGTCTCCGTCGGTGAGTTCAAAGTACATATGCATATGTAAGAGGTATATTATAATTGATGTGATATTAATGTATCCGTGTTTGCTGTCTTCGAATAATGACCTCTCTCAAAACTATTTGAAATCAATTCTGACAATTTAGTTAGAATTCTCCGATAATCGATAAATAATATACCAGTGAGTAGATATCCACAAAGCATTCACATTTATTTATTTATTCTAAATACGCCCGAAACCGTTCCTTAAAAATCATAATTGCGATCTTGAAATATAATATTGTGTACCATAACCTGACCATGTGTGTGAAGGTCCAATGTTGGTACACTTAACAGTAATTTTTATTCCAGTACGAAACTAGGAGTCAAACGAAGGTAATGGGCTTCAAAGTATTGTTCATTTTTTAAAACTTAAAGAAAGAAAGCCAATGTTAATCGGGCTCCTCTTGAAATAATGTTGAAGAAGGTTCATTGTTTCGGTTGTACCGCAAATACATGTTGTATATTTATGTACTGTACCATATAAGATTTACAATATCTCTTTTCAAGCGAGTGATTTTGATAGCCCTTGTTTTTGTTCTGCCCTCACGTTTGGGATACGCCGCCTACACCCTCCCCCGCCGAGAAGTAAACATAGTCCAGGTTCATGACCCGGTAGTTTACAAGGTGTCTTATACGATATAAATAGGATGACAGCCAGTACAGTCTGCTTCCATTTGTGAACTTTTGGCAAACCTGCCATAAGATATAATGACGTACAGATAGAAAACAACTATCACTTACACAGAGTTAATGGCGGTACCAATGAAATCGGCGCACTATGAGCCCATCAACTGCCGAACGAGATCATTGCACTCTCCCTTCATTGGAAATCTCCTTGACCAAAAAATACTGTCTAATGCATTTGTACGGCTTGAAACTAAATAATGCACATTTATGACGTAATCCTTCCAAAGTATGTGTTCATGACGAAATACACACAGTTTGTTATCAATGGTATATAAATTCCCGTACTCGGAGAGCGAATTACGCAGGGTATCTGGATAGCATAATGAGTTTAAATAAGGCTAAGTCTAGAAAACTTTTTGTTCAGAGCTCCGTTGAAGGCGCTTAACCAATAATGACTGCGATTTATAAATTATATACCTTCACACACCGAATATATGTTATGTCTACTTCAGAGTTAGTCTTCACGCGGTTCCTCCTTGTTCGCCCAAATAGGCCTATAGCTATATGGTTTCCTTCCGTGGTTTGTACATCGTGACCTGACTGTGGCTATATAGCACTCATATTTCAGTATAGCATTTGAGAAGGAACAATGATCGTAGAAATTGTAGCCCTGAAGAAACTAATAGGCAGATTCCGTCTTTTATTTCTAAAGTTTTACTATAATTCTCACTATCGATCGCTTCTTGAATCGCGTATTATTTATAACGGGAAAGCAAAGTACTGCTAAACCTTTAAAAACGTGTTTGACTTGTGTGAAAACATCGAAGTATCGAACATTTCCACTTGTGCTATTTCAGTGCTGCGCCCTCTATTACAGTCATTCGCGCAAATTTCATAAATGGTTCTGACGTACGCATGTGGCAGAAATTTTCCTGGGTTACATACGCTATCAGGGGAGGATTGAACGTAAACACACACGCTGTTCCGCAATCTCACCGAATGCTAAGTTTTAATCATTCAATGCTTACGTCGCACTTACATTGTGCCATTAGTGAATTTCCTCCTATAACCAGAAATACGAATAAAATAATAATAATCTCATAACGTGGCCAACCAAAGTAAGGGATCTTACTATCCCCGTGGTGGAGGTAGGTGTAGGTGGAGTAGGCTTTGCTCAATTATTCGATCCGCCCAAATAATTCAAACTTTAGCAAACCGGTGTTCGTTGCTAATAGCAAGTTGGCTCCTTTCTGTACTGTTAAATTTCATAACAACAGGCCTCGCCAAATTGTAATTTATATGAACTTATGAAGCGAACCGCGGATGGCGGGGGAAATTACCGGATTTAGGGTCCTACGCTTCGAACTCATAAGTTATAAATGAGGCTGCAAGAGTGTTCTTGCGTTGAAACAACGGCTGACTTTTATTACACAAACTCTATAACATGATAATGAAAATATACATATGAACAAATGGCTTGATGAACTTAAATGGCTTAATAAACTCTTTAACCTAATCAAAACTATCCTGACTTGGGGGAAAACTATACTCAAATACTACGAAATATCAATCTCGCAATACGACAAAGCACTCGTACAAAACTGTATAAAAGTGTATAAAGAACAATGTAAAATGAACATAATGATATAATCTGCATAAATAATACAACACGTTTGCCAACAGGCGAGGAATTTTAACACCTTCGTAATGGTCAGGGCAACCTATGCCAGCTGCAACACATTATAGGCCTTTTCACCTAAACTGTTCCTAGACAGCAGGAATTTTCCACCTCCTGAACCCACAAACTCTCAAGAGACTTGTCACTCTATAGCTGTCCAAAATGGCTAAGATTAAAAGTAAAAGCTCTGAGACAACTCTATAGCAACAACAGTAACAATAATGTTCAGAATACAAAATACGAATACGCTCTTTACACCACGAGCAGTACAATACTAAAATACAGTTACAATAAAATACACTTAACTGTAAACTGAAACCCAACCGGTACTGTAAGTCACAGCACAGTATAAAGGTACGCAATACTATACACGTGTTTCACGATACACAACACACGCTATAAACCCATAGGACCAAGGTCCAAAACACAACCTATCATGTACTCGGTACGGTAAAGTACAGCCTAGCCAGAGGGGCAACACTTGAAACTACAATTCAATTAATTAACAATAAGGGTACGTACGGCAGTTAATATTTATACTTAATCTCTTACTACACTGAAGTCAACTCGCTCGCGATAAAGAAGAAGTAGAAGACTCTACGCTCGCGGTAAAAGAAGCTCACGGACATCAAGACTCCATCAGCGCTAGCTCGCTATATATATATGATAGGTCCGCCATCTTGGATACCAGTGGCTTCGAGCCAGAAGCCGAACCATCCAAAACCTGAGGCATCCTGCCTCTAAGAAGGGTGACATCTCCTCACGGACTCCAGATAGTAAAGATATAGGTAAATCTGGGCTATTTACGACCCAAGATTAATGAAATATGACAAAATACGAAAGGGATAACGAGGCGAACCCCGGAGCTCTGCAGGGACGATGCTGCCATTAAAACGACGTATACAGAACTGACAAACATGTGC
>KN882983.1:44391-78051 GCA_000934455.1 Apostichopus parvimensis
GAGTTAAATTTTGTTCAAAACTTTCTCAAGGCGCTTCCTTCACTACCTACCTAGCCCCCCCCCCCCCCCCCCCCCCCCCCCCCACGACACTTTCGCTCACGCAGCAGGCAAAATTATGAATGTAATATTCCGAATTAAAACAAATCACTCCTTGAAATGTTATTTACACGTTTTATGTTAGTGTTTTGTGAACAATTACTGTCACCACTACCCCCACGTAACCCTCACCCAACCACGCTGCAGAGTGACAAGTACATTCATATTATTCCACTGTAAATTGATGATATTCCTGTCCATGGCATGGGTGATATAAGACGACAGTGAAGACGTTTTGAAGAGCTTTAATTACTTCATACATATCTCTAACACATTCAAATTTTTCATGTGCACCTATGATGTTACCGGAAGTTGATAATACTTCTAAGCAGTTTCTTTAATAAATCGTCAAGTTAGACCACAATCAGGAGCGTCTTTTCAATTTGGTTAAGCATGGACAATTACTATTTGGCATAGCTTATATCCTTTGCGTCTTCTGTTTTAAAGAAATCAAAAATATATAACAACACACTAATTAAATAGTTAATTGTTGCAAACGCTGCCAGCGTAAAGTGAAAAGCACAGAAGAACTAGCTATTACCATGTCGTCATTAAAGATACTGAACATTCCTGTTCAATAAAGCCTTTTTATCGGTACAAGATTCATTCTCTTAGTTGAGGAAGAGTTGTATATCTGTAGGTCGCTACAGGTTAGCCTATATCAACACTCACTTACTAGTCTTGGTCGTAAACTAGACCAAAAAGTACCCCTCGGTGATGTGATTCATTACGTGTCCCCGCAGTAATAATAACGTTATATTGAAATGAATTCTGCTGTTACGTTCAACAAAATCTACGGTCCATAGTTTGGAAGGATTTATGCTTGGGAATGTTTCAGACTCTAAATGAATCGATTAATTAAGGGTCCAAATTTAATTGCTATCGGACTATCATGTCATATAATGAATTCGACATGCAACGTTTAATGATGTAAGTCACTCTTACATATAACATCTCTCACATATAACATTTTCCAATGCCATTAGAAGATATCAAGGACAACTTGAACGCTACGACAACAAATAAATTATACAACTGCTGTTATTAAAAACAAACAAATTGTCTAATATATTCCTTCATCTTAATATTTCCTATGGAAATGTTCCTATTTCACACACAGACTTTCGTTGAAACATGTGTATAATGAGGTAATGTCAACGCTGTTGTGAGCAACAAAACAGAAGACGTATCCATTAAAAATAAGGTTCCTTATCAACATATATTTGTTTTATTTACAGATGCTGGAAATTTGTGATGAAATAACGGATGCTGATTATGCAAAAGAGGTAAAACACGGATTATTCGTCGATTTGAAAATGTGTGTGTGTATGTGTTAGGATGGTGTGGGTGTAAGTGAAGTAGGCTCTGCAAGTTCTCACCGGTAATGTGAAATCATGAGGTGGTTTTAATGAGTTTTTAAATACTACTAGCATCATTGCTGTTGCAATGTATGTAGGTCATATTCATAAACGTTGAATGTAATGTAATGACATATTAAACGCATTATAATTGTATCATTGCCACTAGACAGATAAACATGATGTATTATTTATACATACTTATTTCAATATTATTGCATTCATTAAGGTTAAGATTGCATGTTTTCAAAGAAAATCAGAAAAACTCTTTTTCATTTTTCACGGGGAGGAAATTTAAAAGTAAGGTTATGCCATGAAGCAATATCTTCCGTAAATGCATTACGAGAGTTTATCATGATATCTCCTTATAACCTATTTTATACAGCATCTCCAGTTTGTTGTCTCTACTGCAGCATAGTAATGATCACAGTATTAACGAATAATAATACCACAATCGGTATTTTTCAAATATTTCTATTTTCATTATTTATTGTTTCGCTTATAGGTCGAAGCCTTCCGGGATTACTACAGGTATATAAACACTCACACACTTTATTTGGCCATAAACTAGTCGAAACAAACCCTAAGTGGAGTGATTAATTTCGTGCCTGAGCAATGTTATAAACGTTATATTCAAATATAATGTACTGCTGCAATGTTTACCATAATCCACGGTCCATACTTTGGAGGGAATTAAGCTTGCGAAAGTTTCAGACGCTAATTGAATCGATTCATTAAGTGTCCTGCTTCTAGACTATTATGTCATATAATGAACTCGATAAGTGCAATATTTAATGATGTAACCATTCAAATTGTAAACAACTAAAATTTGATATAATTCATGTGTAAAAATTCATCTAAAAAAATGCTTGTTTGGCATGACACCAATCACTCAGAATTCGTTAACCTATTGCAATTTGTCTTTATCTTAAATTATTTAAAATACCTACTAGTGAAAATCACCATGAACATGGATAGTAAAATACAAACTCTAATGAATCATTGCTGTCAAATGTACACTGAGGGACAACATAGGAAATAAGTCTGCTGGACAGACTTTACTGTGTTATCGCAAGACCATATGTCTTGTTTTGTATTTTTATAAATAAATCAAACTAAAGTGAGAAATAGCATACAAAGTACAATGATCATGACCCCACGGCCCCACCCAACCCCAATCTCTATAAAAAAAAATATCAAAAGAAAGTTAACCCAAAACATGAAAGGTGAGAACAAGAACATTTTTGTTTTAATTTATACAGATTGATAGAAGGAATTATATATGTTGATTTCATTTCATATTCATGTTCTAACATATGAGGTACTAGAAACTGTACAAGCCTAGATTGAATAGTCTTAATAAGCAACATGAATCACGTAGAACAGCTTTTAAAAATGATGTCATCTTTTGACACATGTGTCCTTCCTTTTATTTTCTTAACAGCAACTACGACTGGCAACTGAAATATAATGCCTGGTAAGAACATGAAGCCGATGTAGCCGACGGTGTCTCTGATCTGCGTATTTTAGGTCGTTCTTGATTGTCGACTTAAACAACAGTAAATTTCTCCAGGACAACATAAATCTCACTGAGGGTTATCTCTCCTCCAAGTCTGACCATTCTTAGCTTCTTCAAATTCTCTTGTCGTTTCATGTGAATCAAAGTATATAGAGTTATTGGCGCAGTCTTAGCAATGTGGTATATTTGACCCTCGTAATGATTAGTTCAATGAGTCTCAAAGTAGCTGAGAATAATAAGAACTGGTTTCGTGTGAACTTGCATTCACCTATATTCTGTAGATGAATTTGAGTTACAGTAACATAATGAAAGACGTCAAAATTACAAATTTTTAATGGAAACTGGCTTAGGGATGCACCGAGGGTATCAAGTCACTAAAATAATTTATATATATTTTCTTTAAATCGTGCTCCTAAACATAACCTGCCAATTAATGTTTGATGCAGGTGCATATGGCCTTACTGCTTCCAATTTCAATGGAACCCTGTAGTGCATAGTAAGTTGATTGAAAAGATAAAATAAGAAACATTCGATTGGTAAAACTTGCAAATAGATCCTCGTATAATATTACCTGTATAGAAAGATTTATAAATTAATAATATAAGATAAATTAACTGTAGACAATTAATTAACAATTAATCACTGTTGAATTTAATTATTATTGTTTATGTGGGTGAATGTAATCAGTGCTTTGAAAGCATTTTCGTTTACATATTTTTCCACAATGTATTTTTTTTTCCGGTTTTATGTGAGTTGTTATCTATCTAAAGGTATCAGTAGAATATGAATGTCAAGAGCCAAGTTGACTCGAAAATCAAAATCTTTGTATTACAGGAGAGAATCTGTAATTTTTCAATAGTCTTATATATCGTAAATGGAAAGGTAACAGTATAAATAAGTTCCGACCTGGAAGGAAACTAAATTCTTACTGCATTTGTTTTATACGACAACAATTATTTTACTAGTGAAGTGTTTCCACCTGTACCCAAACAAGGGAAACAATTATATAAAAAGGGAGAACAAATGGTGATTGTAAATTACATGGCAAGGTGTGCGCATAGCTACTTATCAGAATAGCAGAATTTATATTTTGCTACCAAATTTAATGCGTGATGGATTGCGATACATTTTTTTCGGTAACTTTTAATAAATCAACCTTTACTACAACTTATCCATTCTTTAAAAGATCCATTTAGATATAACTATTCACTTTATAACAATCCAGGTGCTTTATACACCATTTAGTTTAGTCATATGTAAGGTTTAAATTTACTCTCTTATCTAAATATGGTAGATGGTCAAATGATTGCCATTCATTAAACAGCTTTGAGAAGCATATGTCGTACCATCTATCCACCAAGGATTTTCTTAAGCTTTGTAATTTCATCATCTAAGGTGTCAGTTTCCGATATTTTGGAACAGGTTCGAAACTTACAGAGTGAGAGATATACAGAAAGACTGCATGCTTACTTTTGTAACTTTTAGTAACTTTAGACATTTAAAGAAAATTAATCATCTTCAAAATGTCAGAAGACTTGACAATGTTAATAACAGCATAATATAAATTATTACAATATCTAAAGAAGTTGTGTTTGTACATAGCTTTCCATTTGGCCATTTTATTGTGTAACATATATGCTACGTAATATTTAGTAATAATTTCTAATGTCAGAGGTGAAACGTTTAGTAATATGAACATGTTGTAATTCCACGTCAGTAGTGTTGACCTTTCAAAGAAATTACATATTTGAAAAAACAAGGCCGAACGTAAGGTAATTTTTTGCAAAACACCCATATTATCATTAATAACATTGACTTAAGAAATCATGCTGCTGTATATAGCTTTGTTTTTGAAACATTTTCCTTGTCTAACTTAGCGCATCTCCATAGTTTGGAATATTAAGAATGATAGATGGGAGGATGGAGCTGCTTTTGAAAGCTTTAGTTAGTTTAGCCAGTAACAATTGCACTTCGTATCATTCGTTTTAATGTAAAGATATTATAATTAATAACAGAAACGAACGAAATTGTGGCACTGTTTACAGTTTCAATGAAAGCAGTAAGCCATGCTCTGCAAAAAAAAAAGATAAATGAATAAATAAAAAAGTATCGCTACGAATGGTATTAATCCCAGTATTAATTTGAATAAGGCTTACATTTGTATATGTATTGTTATGATTTAACTTAGCACTCGCTTTCACTTTGAAGTAATTTGGAAGGTCTTAGAGAGGTTACATCTACTATTGGAACAATCAGTATTGAAAAGATGAATATTCCAGTGCACTAAATATTATTCGTTATAATTGGAAGTTATTATATAATTAATAAAATATAGCTAACAATGTTGTGCTTCTCTTTATAGCGTTTCCATACGACGTTAAAAAATGCAATAATTGTTATAAATATATAGAGATTTTCAGCGCAATTAATATTCTTTTTAATAAATGTCTACTATAGTTTCAGTACGTAACAGCGTTTTCCTTTGTTGGTTTTTTTCAAGATCGAGCAAGATAATAATTTCAAAAGTTCCAGAGTGCTTGATATCATTATGGTTAAATGAAGTTACATTATGATCAATTAAATAACTGCAAAGATATTTTGCAACACTTTTCTTCAATGTCAGCACTTTTTAATTATTTTTAATTAAGGAATCAATTGTATTGAATTTCGCAGTGAACTTGATAACATACATGCTGAACATATAATTATTAATCAAATACTAGAGCTAAATATCGATGTAATTACTTTCTTATTGTAAAGTAATTAATATTTTGAATATTGGAGTGGACATGATATCCTTCATGTAAAATTTTGCGTTTTGTACTTACTTTTATACAAACTGGTTGTTGTCCCGACTGTCTAAGGATCATTGCTAGTTAACTTATTGGTAAAGTTCTACAATAAATTTGAGATCATAACTTCATTTGCCACTTTCGTAATCCTCAAAAAAATTTGAGTCGAAATGGAGCCAATACAAGGCAACATAAAGAAATTTTATTTCATAAATCTTACAAGACGAACTGCTCAGACTGGTAGAAAGTTGGAACCTTCTAAAAAATGCAGCTTTCATGAAAATGTCGTATACTCAGACCCGTTCCTATATATTTTGAGTTAAAGGGTTACCAACAATTAAAGTAGTAGCACAATACCCATGTCATGTAACTTGTGAAATAGTTTTGTACATTATCGTAACATAGGGGAGAGAGCCGAGGAGAGTGCACATCCATGTACCCCGGCCTCGCTACGGGTCGGTGTATACTTAGTAACTTAATCAGGTTAACTTCTGTTGTATTTCCAAATTAAGTACTATATCTTGTTCACAAACAAAAATTGTGCTTTAGAATACAATAAAATGATTTAAACGAATCGAACGTATTGCGCACTTGATATTTTTCCTTTCTGTTTTTATTTCTAGTATTAAATCAAACTCTTTGAGGAGGTAGTGTCACTATTTCGAGTAGACTATGTTGGATATATTTCAGATGTTTTTGATACCATAATTTTTGTTATTATAAACTCTGTGACAATCTGGTTGCTATGGCAGGTAATTACCATGAAACCATATTTCACAAATTTTGAACAGTACGTATTCAATTACATTTGCAAATAACGTCCTAGCATCTCGATAATACGGTGTATGAGCACCAAGAAGAATATTGCCACAAAGTAAAAATATTGTGACGTATAGTTTCATAGTTGTTCGTTACACAAGAACAATGATGTTGACAAACTCAACCGTGTGAAATAGAGAAGTTATTTCCTTGGCCGAGCAAGCTTTATTCTTCCTTATTTAATCTGAAATATGAATAATTTCATGACCAGTTGACTATACAGATTACAGTTTGTTGGAGGCAAATCCTGGTCATGGTTTGCTCTCTAGAAGGGTGTTTGAAGATCAGGCGTGGACCCAGGGGTGTGACTGGTGTACACTCCATCCGCGTTTATCACAGTTTCTCTTTGTTCTAAAATTGCTTAACGATTAAAACACCTAACTTAGCAAGCAACTCTTCCGTTCACCGAGACACTCCAAGCTGCCATACATCTGCAGCAGAGACGAGCTCTAGAAGAAAATTAATTGATTTCCACACATTACTTAGGTGATGTTGGTTTAGTTAACGTCTTACTGAGAGACCGGTCGATGTTTTCATTATACGACGCCCTAAGGAGAGCTTGTTAGACGCCGAACCCCTACCCCCTCCCCCCACACACACACTCATGGTCCAGTGACCTGAGGGAGTATTTGATGCATTCTCCACTGTTAAACCCGTAGGCTGAGGGTCCGTTATACACAATTGAGATTGGCGCGCCTCCTGCATCAGTAGACTGATTAGAACATTCGTGTTACATTTTAATGACTTTCATTGAATAATCTTGTTTTGTGTACTCTGTCTTTTAATCCATCTTTACTGTATGGTGAATAACTAGTATTTACCCTGAGAATAACAGAATAATGTGCGTTGTATTCATTTTGATGCGCTTGTGTGTTGTATCCTTGTAAAGGTAGGCGACTCGTAGTAGAAACTGAACTCAGCTTACCTAGATTTAATTTATCTCGAGGATGTGTTATACAAGCACATGCCAGTTCTTAAATTATATGCTACACTCTTAATAGGTACATCGACTGCAAATGTATACTGCCTACATGAGAAAGACCAGAAGCTTGCAGTGTTTTTAAGACTTCTTCTATTGGGAAACGGGATGGGTTGAGACATTCCCCTCTACAGGCAAGGTTAATATAGATGTACAACGACTCTGACAACTGAATAATATCAGTAATATAGACACAAATTCAAGCCAAATGCGAGAATCAAATCATTAACAAAAGGACATGAGCACTGGGAACGAAATCTGACGTCACCATTGTCAAACGACACCAACATATAAGCCCACGATCCTGAATCAACTGGAGTGTAATTCAAATAACATGTACGTACTTCCCTTAAAACAATAGGGTTCTTGTCCTACTACACGCGATATGCTATGTTTCGTTTACCACGCAATGTGAAATGTATGCTATAGTACTAGGAGTATGCTAATATAGTTCTACTGTACTAGACCAACAGTTAAGTATAGGCTTGGCCCATGCCAATATTAATGTTGTTCCTTTCTTAATCTTAGACATGAAGTCTATTCACTCGGAACCGTAGTTTTACGCACAGTAATTTCATGTATTATTCCTAACATCAATGCCTAAAGGTAGATAGGTCGATAGTTTAAAGCTACTGAAGTGAAAGTTACACTGTATCTGTAGCAGGCTTGTAGTGTGAGTACATCGTAATGAGGAATGATTAGAAGAAACTTAACCCTTGGTATGAATATGCATACAACAGCATGAGTAATAAATAAAAGTAGAAAATCCCTTGATATGATCATGAGTTCAACATCATTTGTAATAACTACAAGTCAAATTAAAACCTTGGTTTGACTATGAGAACCACAGCATGTGTAATGACTACAAGGAGAACACCCCTTGGTATTAGTATGAAATACAGTTCTCTAACCATGAGTAAATATATGTAATGTTGTACTAGTTCCTATGTTAACTGCGGTATGCATAATACGATAATTACAAGTATGAGTACAAATTAACAGGTAGCTATGCTAGGTTGTGATTACGAATACAGACTGGCTACAAGTTTTCCTCCGAGTAATGAAAAATACTGACTTTCTAAGCTCTGAAAATGCAAACTCATTTACGTCTCAGTAAACACATGGTATAGTCCCATCTTCTCCTCCAACGATTTCCTCTCCCAGTCTGTCCTGACCCTGTGAATGCCAAAACATTACAAAGATCGCAAATACAAAAATGAAAAAAAGAAGAAGAAGAAGAACAAACTCATTTAAAACATTGTTGTCGTCATATTCATTTACTATATACGGTTCCTTTTGGTTGTTTCTACATTTAAGCTCAAGCAAATTTCTCGCATATGCCAATTTCAATGACCTTCGATTTAAATGTCTATGTTAAAGCGATACCAGGCTACTGATTGACAATGTAACAACTCTCAATGTTGCGATTAATACGTGAAATGAAATGAGAAATTCTGAATGCTCATGTACGCAATAATTCCCGCTGTGTCATTCAATAATTTCTTCCGTTCATTTCTTATACTTCTCATAAGGATACACTATATTCTGTAAATAAACCCTATTGTTTATAGTGGAGATCAAAGGTCATTGGAAGTCATCAGAGGTCAGTATGCTTAGACTAAAAACTTTCAAGAAAGGAAAGTAGCATCTCCTAAACCTCTACAATAAATGTGGATGTCTAACTTAATTACATTTTAATGCAAAGATTGGCAGTCTAAGGTTGTTTGAGTGTGGCATATGTCACAAAGTGAAATTATTTTGAAAATACGGTATTTTCAGCAAGTGAATGTTTCATGGATCTAACACTTTGTATGAAGTTACCAGATGTCAGTCAAAAGTTGTCTGAGGGTGACAGATATATCACAATGTGAAATTCTCTTAAATATGGTATTTCAGGAAGTGAATGTTACATGGTTCTAAAACTTGTATAAATTTACCCAATGTCAGTCAAAAGTTGTCTGAGGGTGGCAGATATATCACAATGTGAAATTCGTTAAAATATTGCATTTCAGGAAGTGAATGTTATATGGAGCTAACACTTTGTAAGAAGTTACCCAATATCACTCCAAGTTCGTTCGGGTGTGGCATAATATGTCACAATGTGAAATTCTATCAAATTTCAGAAAGTGAATTTTACATGTATGGTTCTCAAAGTTTGTATGAATTAACTCTAATCTCTAATCAAGAAAGGGTCTTGTGTTAATTGTAGGATATTCCCTTGTTGATGGTGATTAGAGGTCAAAATGGGTAAAAAATACAAATACTATATCTAAGGAATAAGAAATGGAACTCGCATACTTGTATATGTGGATTTACAAAGTTAAACGGATCAAGACTGTTGTCTTCAGTGAAGGTCAAAGGTCAATTTAGTATAGCTGTCATAAACTATGAAAATATGGTTAGCATGATGTTACCAGCAAGGAAATTTGAATATCTCTCATTCTAAGTTTGTATGTGTCAGGATGTCTTTCCTCTTGATGAGGAGAATGAAAACCATTTTGTGTTTCGAGGAGGTCAAGGGTCATTTGAAACCAGCAGATGTCAGTTAGTGGGGAATAAGTGACAAACATACAGTATGTCATTAAGACTCATTGGAGTTTTGCAATAGTTTTGTTAAGTTTAGTTTGTTAGATATGTACTTTAACGACCTCATAAATAATATTTTTGATCTTTTCCAGGGTTTCCGGTTGTATTTGCTAAACCAAATAATGACGAGGAAGAAGATGTTGCTATTATAGTTGAGGATGTTCCACCAGAAGCTGGTAAGTTGATTAAATAAGAAAACAAGTGCAAACAAAAAAGTTTTGTTTTTCCATTGTCTTTAGACATTTGGTCATCTTTAGGAAATCCAAAACTGGCCATCATCCTACAAAACTTTTGAATATGTCAAAGGTGAGCAATCAAAAAATGACATAAATTGAAGTTTGTACAACACAGAATGTAAAAAAAAGAGACTAAAAGTTGAACTAACAATTTAACCAATTGATGGTATATGTTAACTGCCTGCAGGAGTAAACTATTTCTTTGCTTCATTTGCTCTCTGTCTCTTTTTTTGTTGTATAAGTTAACACTGTTCCTCGGAAAACCAGGCCTTACCTTTTGGTTGTCAGAACAGCAAAAGTGTAGCAATACAGCAATGACCATTGTATATGCTGTCAGAGATATATGCAGGTTGGTGAATAGAACACAAGCCTTGGGGAGATACCAATTTATTATTTTACCTATTTTGGAATATTATTCTAACAATGCAATGTGAACATGATGTAAACAGCTTGTAGTGCGACAGACAACCTCCAAAGCTGAGTTTAGTTTTCCAAACAGACACTTAATCGTTTCGGACAAACAAATTTCTGCAATATTGGCATTTGACAGTTAACTATTAAAAGTGTTCTGTCTTGCAGTTGGTGATAAAACAACCAAATCAGATTATTTTCCAATTAATGTAAAGATTCTTAGCTATGTTCACTGAGGTATTTATGGCGTATCATATATCTTATGGGCGTTACTATGACAAACATTAAAATATTTTCAATATCAATTCATAACAAATATGAAATCAAGTTGTTTTAAGTTTATGTTTGTTCCCTTTCCGTTGTATTGAATACACAGATGTATAGAGCTTTTGTTGTGAAGAATGCGGTGATCAATTCACAATTCATCGATACCTTTTGAAGCACATGAAGTATATACATGGACATCCAGTCTTTATTCCCAGAGATGAAGAAAAAGCAGACAGCGATCATACTACAGATGAACAAACTGGTGAAGAAGAAAGCTACTCCTTGGAGAAACCAAATCAATGTAAAAAATGCTACAAATCATTTAGTGTTCAACTTTTGTTGAAAGAACATGAGAAGACCCATATTCAGTCAAGTGATAAGCTACATCAATGTAAAACATGTGGCAAATATTTCAGTAAGAGTGATAACTTGAAGAAGCACGAGAGAATTCACTCCGGAGAGAGACCGTATCAGTGCAAAGTCTGCAAGAAGGCTTTCCGTCTCATGCACCATTTGAGGGTACACGAAGTAGTACACACTGCCGAGAAAGCATTTCATTGTGGGATCTGTCAGAAATCTTTCACCCAGAAGAACAGTCTACAGCGACATGAAAAGTCCCATTCAGAAGAGAGGCCATTTCAATGCGAAATTTGTCAGAAGGCTTTCAGACACGTGCACCATTTACGAGTACATGTAAGAATTCATTCTGCGGAGAAATTATTTCATTGCACACTGTGTGAGAAGTCCTTCACACGAAAGCACAGTTTAACACGACACGAAAGCACCCATTCGGGAGAAAAGCCTTTTCAATGTGTCCTATGTCCAAAGTCGTTCAAGTTACTACAACATTTAAAAACCCACGAGATTGTACATTCTGGAGAGAAAATCTATCAGTGCACTATTTGTCAAAAGGCCTTTAACCGAGTCAGTAATTGGAAATCATATGAGAAGAATCACTCTACAGAGAGACCGTTCCAATGCCAGACCTGTGATAAAGCCTTCAATCAGAAACATGTTTTAATCAAACATCAGCAGATCCACACCGGCGAAAAACCATTTCAGTGTACCAAATGTCAGAAATGTTTCTTTCAAAAGTCAGATTTAACAAGGCACCAGAAAGTGCATTCTCTTGAGAATCCTTATCAGTGTAAATTATGTGAAAAAGCATTTAAATTGTCACATCACTTGAAAACCCACGAAAAAATTCACACTGGAGAGAAACCACATGAGTGCCTCAAATGTGGGAAGTTTTTTCGTCGGATCTACAACCTGAGATCGCACGAAAAAGTTCACACTAAAGAGAAACAGTTTAAATGCGAAACTTGTGGAAAAACATTTTGTAGGAGTTCTAATTTAGAAATACACAAAAGGACTCATAATGCAGCAAATTCATATTCGATCAAGTTGAACCCTGCGGTTTTTAACGAGGAAGAGGGTTGGTTAGAAGAGGATAATATAACTGACAAAAATGATGATCATAGTCCTACAAGAATGGACACATTGGACAATGTTAATGAAGACACTTTGGATCCTTTGGACAGGTTGGACACGATAGACAATTTAAGTGATGATGAGTTGGACACAACCAACAATGTTAGCCAAGACACATTATACTCATTGGACAATCTTAATGATGACAAGTTGGACACCGCAGACAATTGCAGTCATGAAAAGTTGGGCACAACAAACAATGATAAAGAAGATAGGCCAAGATCTTTGGACAATCTTAATGTAGACAAGTTGGGCAAAACAGACAATGATAAAGAAGATGGGCCAAGCTCTTTGGACAACGTTAATGATGACAAGTTGGACACTACAGACAATCTAAATCATGACAAGTTGGACTCAACAAACAATGTTAATCAAGACAAATTAGATTCATTGGACAATCATGATGATGAGAAGTTGGACAATACAGACAATTTAATTCATGACGAGTTGGGCACAACAAACAGTGATAAGCAAGACATGTTAGACACATTGGACAATGTTAATGATGACAAGTTGGACAAAACAGATAAATGAGGAGTTGGGCACAACAAACGATGAAGATACGTCAGGCTCTGTGGACAATGTTAATTGTAACAGATTGGACACTGCAGACAAATGACAAATTGGACACAACAGACAAATGAGGAGTTGGACACTACAGACAAATGAAAAGTTAGACACCACAGCAATGTTGACAAGGATGCATCAAACTCATTGGACGAAGTTTATCATGACAGTTTGGACACTAAATCATTTTCATCATGACTAGTTGGGCAAAACCAACAATGTTAATCAAGAAATGTACGACTCGTTGGATGATCTTAAGGATGACAGGTTTGGACACTAAAGATAATTTAAATCATAGAGAGTTAGAAACATCAGCTATTGATAATCAAGACATGTCAGATTAACGGGACAGTCTTAATTATGACACACTGGATCCATTGAGTAACACTAGTCATGAACAGCTGTTTGCCAATGACAATCTTAACGAAGACAAATTGGTCAGAATAATCAACAGATAACCTACATCATGGTGAGTTGGACAAAGAGACACTTTTCATCCTGACAAACTGAAACTATCGGATGAACATATTCAAGAGAAGTCGGACACGACAAACAATCTTAATCATGTTTCATTGAAAAGATAACATCTTAGTAACAAAGAATCTCTATAACTGCTCATTAAAGTAATTTTCATCATTATTGCAGTGACATAACAAGTCTTATTGTATCTTTTCTTAACAGGTTCAAATTTATTTCAGTTTCGCACAATTGTAAACTAATTACAAATTAATGCATTTTTAGACAAGAATCGCTCAAATCTGTAGTCAATCTAGGGTACTGTATCCATTACAAATCCATCTGTAGTTTAAGAGAAGTTTGAAGCATTCATGTCTACATTCATTGCTGCATTAATGATTTCGGTATGTGTACTTCAAGAATCTCAATATGTCAGTAGGATATTTATGATAATTATTTTAATCCACAAAATTCCTATTTAATTTTGTAGTTCTAAAATTTGACAAAATGCTTATAATCTTGTGACTATAAATCCATTCTTAAACTTGATCGTTCACATTTTCCAACCAAGAGAAGTAACCGCAGTGTTTTAATGTGTACATTACCTTGTTTACGGTATCATGTTATTGACGTAAATTGCGACGACAATATTTTAAATGCCAATCCTTATCAACTCAATATTTTTTATGGCACAGATACGTAAGTAAAGAGTTGAAGAAATATTATCTAGGATATTGCGAAGAATAGAATAGCTTTGTGAAGTCTAAGGAAATCAAGGACGAATCCAGTATTTATTAAAAGAGTGGATGTGGTCGTTCAAGCCGACTATCATTTGAGAGGAAAAATATAAAAACGAAATTGTGGGGCATATTAAAGCTACATGCAAGGTTGCTAATAACTACTTTTAATATTTGTTATGGCGTTAACAAGGTGGGAGGGGTGCAGACCCTCATCCCTTTGGATCCGAACCTGGTAATTGACAGGTAGTTACGTTGGGTAAAGTAGTTTATAATGTGTTACTCTGTTTGACATGTTTTCTAGCAACGAAATTAATGAAGTTATACCCGTTACATAGCCCTTCATATACAATAGTTTCTGCTATGTTCTTGCGAATTAAACTACTTCTTGGTATACAAGATATATATTTACAAGTGTGCTAACTAATCTATTTTGACTTTTCCTTGTGTTGTTTTTGTTTTTCATTTGAAGTCCAAAATGATGCAGAGAATATTTTGCCCTTAATCTGTTCGAATTGGCATTTTCATCCCTTCTTTATTGCTTCCTATTATACTGTGATAGAAATTATGTGATATGCGTATTGCCAAGATCTACCATGTGCTATGTCCTCGACTTCTTGTTCTACATGATTTGAATCAAAATGTTGTTGACGATAAAATACACATCCTACCATACATGTACCCTGGGGATTCCCACTCGAACAAAATCAACTTAGGAAGCTATCATATCGGTCCTATCTAGTTCCACGAAACATGAATCGCATGTAGCATCATATCGGTACCATGAGTTGATCACCGTAGGATCGATAATAGCTTTCGAAGAGGCGATCAAATTCAGTTAACTCGTGTTATTGCTGTTATCGTTTAAACAAGAGTCGTGTGAAAACGGCCGCTAGATTTGTATGTTATTGGAGAAGGTGGAACGGATTGATTCTCATATCTTTACGCACGGATATCATGAAACGTAATTCTCTATGTTTCTTTCTTGCCAGTACCTAACAGTTTGATTACACTGTTCGTGACAGTATAGTTACCCATTTTTCTTCTCTTTTGTTCTAAGTCATTTGTCTTATTTTTGTTCAGTTACAGATCAATAAGCAAACTTGTTTAGTATTTCCCACGGACAGTTCCTGAGTACACTTTGAATTGAAGCTTCTGTACGTATAATGGACAGCTTGTCACGCTAGTATGCTCCACCATCGTAACAGATGTATACCATTCATTAGAATAGTGCATATTCTATGGCCTTTTCAATTGGACATAAAATACAGAACACTCCAATATCATCGAACTATATAACTTCGTTCATTCCCTTGACAAAGGTTACAGGCTAAAGCCGATATTTTATTCTCAGTTGATACTCTTCACTTTGGGTTAGCCTGGCATTGTATACGTAACCGTGTCATGTTTAAACATGCTTAACTACCATGCAGAAATCTGACCGGTTTGTGTTAGTACTTTGTTGTATCAAAAATTGGTAAATGAATAATTATACACCCATATTATTTACCCTTGCGGACAAAAAAAAAACAGCTATTGAAAACCTAAAGTCCGCGAAGACTAAATCTTTTATTTATATTTCGTAATCAAAATAATACATTGTTGCGTACGCAAGGGACACTAAAGAAGGACTTTCGACATTCAACACTAAATTCATTGAAAGCCAAGTCCGTCCGCTGGGAAAACAACGTCACTTAGCCCCCGTTTGCACTATTTATTTTCCTTTAAGTATACCAGAATATGAAAACACACTTCTGTAGCCCACAGGGCCTCACTTTCCAAGCTTCCTTAATATTTTCCCAGGACCCCTAATTGGCCCTGGCTCCTTTCAACCCATGTCGTCAGGCCTGATCAACACGATGATTGTTGTAGGAAACATTTTGCTAGCAACTAAAGTGAGACATTCGTACTTAACTCAACTTGTAATGGGATGATAGTTGCCTTGGGCACCTGTACCTTATATATGAGATTTTCTTAGCTTTTGACGGTGTAGAAATGATAGCTACAAATATGCCATTAAAGTCTTCAATACCGATAAGGTACGTTTTACTATTTGCACTCCTTCAATGTAAAATGAGTGTTTTGTTTTCGGTTGACATTTCAAACTATTGATTGGTCTAAATTACTTCGGACCTGTATTATTCGTTGTTTTAATTATTATTTACTGAAACCTATAAGTATGTGGGTGACAATTGAAGGATGAAAATATGTTCACTTCATATTAACTTTGTGTGTAAGAGACATTTCTTAGTTAACTCATTGATGTGTTACCCTGACGGGTGATAAACTACTGTGGTTTCGATCACCTAGTTTACCCCATACGTCATCACCACCATAATATATGCACTGCCCGCTATACGAAAGTCAAAAGTGAACTGTACAATATTGTGTAGATGCCAGACATAATCCATAGTCACACAGCATATTATTATTTATCATGATCGCCCATATATCTTATCAAGATGTTTATACAGTGTTTTCAGTTTTGATGGACTTTGTCTTTGAATGAGTGGTTGTAATACCACGAGACCTGCCTATAAAAACTGAAAAAACCAAGCAAAGTCACCGGTGTATCAGATAAAAACTTTATTAACCTTCACGAACAAATAAATGACGTCAACGACTATTTCATCAGTGTCAATTGGTGAGATGGCCTCGTTTAAAGGATTCTGTAACATGGAAGCGAAATATAAACGAATATATACTTTAATTATTGTTATGACTCTTCAGTTGTTTGAATTGAAATTTACAATCAATTTTTTTTAATAATTGATATATATTTAGTGATTTCTTATCAAAGCAAGTTCATATAAAATATTGAAACGAATCAAAAATACATTTTGAATAATTTTCGATTCAGAACTTCTTCATGCCGTAATAGATTACGCTCTCGCACGGAGCTGAGAACCAATATGGCTGCTGCAGGAGTAGCATAATTGTACACATAGTTTCTTTTTATACATCATTTTTGGTTGACAGTTTATGCTGACGGTATATAGATACCTTTACTTATCAAAAATATATGAAGTATAATTTAAGATAGTCTAACATATGTACTGCTTTAAAGAAAATGTGAATGCTGGTAATAATGGCGCAATAAAACCAGTTGGAAGGGTAAAGTCTAAACTTCAAATCTGATAAAAACAAGCTGAATAACTACTTGACGAATATGTAAATATGAACATCGAGGTCAACCAATAAACAGTTAGATGACTGAGCCGTTTGGTATTCAGCCAGTCGCCATTTTGATTAAGCAGTGTTCAGTGAATACCGGCCGTATTGTATTGCTATTTCTTCAATTAAACGGATATGATTGCCGTGATTTCAATAATGCATTTTGATAATCACATTTCTATCTGACACGGTGAACAACTTTCATCTTAGGTAAGTCGTTTTCTTATGAACATTTATCGAGTGTATGAATCATGCTTGGTGTGTTATATGGCGGACCTCTCCACAGTCATCCTGTGAGGTATATAGCTTGATAGCTATTTTCAATCTACACAAAATTCACTTTTAGAAAGTGGATATCGTATAAAAACACAAATGTCGTCATTCACTACACCCGTTCCTTTGTCCAGACCAATTGTTAATGTTAATTTGTTGTTAATTTGTAAATTTAAAATGTACTTTTAACTTCATGTGAACAACATAACGTCCACATATAGCATGTGACATCATTTGGCGTGGACAAGTCTCAAGTAATTTAACTAGCATTTTTTTCAGGTTCTAACATTAATTTATTTTTACTGTAACAATGTTATCAAGTATGAAGATAACAATAATGCTAATTGTTAAAATTAGATGTAACATTACCGCAAGAATTAGTATACAGAGAAGATATTCAGAAATGCAAAGTAATCATTAGATAGGAAGGGAGTTAACTAACAAAGGCACGGAGAGTATCCGGGATGTTAATATCTTTCGTAAGACTGATTGTAAACTTATGTCATATACACATTTCTAGTCTGTAACGATAATTGGATATTACTGTTAACTTCTTCTTTGCCTGACTCGATAATTCGCTTTTGATGATTCCCTCAATTCATATCAAGAGCAATGATCAGCACTAACGATACTAATTATTTCAAACTACAGTTTTATGTTTGATTATTGTTTTCTAAAAAAATCTACCATTTGAACGTAGCCCTTCATGATTATTGGTTACTGTTTTACTGGTTACTGTTTTACTGTAATAGTTAATAATATTTGTGATAGTATAAATATCTGAATAGATACAGTTTTAGTTTTTCGTGTTATATTTACTGTTAATGAATCAAACAACAGACTCATATGGATTATTCTAAAGTAGTACCATGCATCAGAATATTACTAATAAAGCAGGACAAATATACAATGAAAGTCAACACCGGCCTTTCATGACTAAAATGTATCATACATTAAGACATAAAATTATACAATAACATGCAAATATACTTTTATTGTAACTTTCTATATCATTTTTCTCAGAAATGTCTGTAGCTAAAAGCCTGGGTTTTTCTGCGAATATTAACAGTATACAAATATAATTATACTAAACATTTCAAAACGGTCTTCAACTGACATCTGTTTTTCTTTATATGAAGATGAGTTTGTGTGCGTTTGCAGTAGACATTCCTTTCTTTTTCTTTTCTCTATATGTCACTACATTATTTTCCCTGTTTTGTTTGCGCAATAGAAACGGTATATTATTTGAAAGATTAAGGTGAAATTTATAACATACATCCAATGTTGCTACCAAGCTTATTTTAATTTGAATCAATTCAGTATTTAATGAAAGCAAAATATCTATCAGATCATGTAAAAGTAGAGTCTTCCAAACTATAGATTTTTAAACTTAACGAGACATTAGTCTTATACTATAGAGGAATATCTCTGTTTGTGTTTAATTATTAATTTTCTGCAGATAAAATGCTAATTTGTGTTTATTCTGTTCTATTCACTTTCGGTTTAGGTGGACTTCGACTTTAATAGGGTTTGCACTACCATTTGAACTCAAATGGTACCATTTGTACCATCAGGTTAACAAACTGATAAAAGCAAGATAACTCTTTAGGCGTTTAAAGATAAGAACTTATTTACCAAACGATCATTTCATATTCTCACTGCGAGCTCAAATGACAATACACCATCAAGTATAGTTAAAGGAGCATGATGGCAATACGTCATTATACTGTGATAATAAACTGAGCTATATAATACACAAGGTTTTGTGATCTCGACTTAACTACCATGAACTTTTGATTTTCGTTCTAGCTATTGAATTTATCACCCGATACTCATAGCTAGTACAGTAACTACTGTTCATGTTCCACAACCGTGCATCAGCAAATACTGCGCTGTGTTCGTAACACGGTAACATGTGTTACAGGTGGCACAGTAATTATTGCAAAGCTGTTACACGTTCCCATGTAAGACAAAGAACTGCGCGACTGGACAAGGAATCTATGAGTATTTGACGTGGTAAACTATTAAGGCCTAATTTAGACGTGGAACTACCCATAAGGATAATCTAGGTTCCCCCTCCCCCACCTTAGGTCCAATTTTGTGTATCTGTTTTGTATCTATTTGAGACTTGTACACACTCACCTGTCCGTGAGGAATGTTTCAATTAATGGGATTTACTAATACGATTAGAGAAAAGTTAGGCTACCATCTGAATCTCGCATGCAGTTTAAAATAACCGCCGCAGTGTGTCGGCTAAGTGCCGTGCAAGCGCCGACCATGCACTACGTATTGTACGGCTAGGAAGTAGTCTTCGTTACCCAGCCGTGTCGCATGTTCACCTTTCGTACTCGTAGTTCAACGTGTAACAGCTTTGCAGTAATTACTGTGCCACCTGTAACACATGTTACCGTGTTGCGAACACAGCGCAGTAGTTACTGATGCACGGTTGTGGAACATGAACAGTAGTTACTGTACTAGCTATGAGTATCGTGTGAATTTATTTGTTACTTTTACAAACCGCATTTATAATATCGCAGTTATTCCTTCTTAATTGTTCTAATAACATGTTTGAATAAACTGTTACAGTCCAATTTTGCTCCTCATAATGGAGAGAGGCAGTCTTATTTTTCTTTGTAAAACCCGTTGTACATACGTACTAAAAGAAGCATTATTTACTATAAAAATGTTTTCATGTTGTTTGCATTTGAGCTGCAAGAGCCCTTGATGTCACACGAAAGAGTTATAGTTAGGTCTCGAAGGCCAAACGTTAACTTGGTTGCCTGCTAATATCATGATTTTATCTATAGACCTTAAAATCTCTCGTAAAATTAATACTAATTAAAATCTCGGATATTTTATAAATATCAAAGTTTAATAGTTCCTCTCGGTATTTTTGTGCAACACGTTCTTAATGTTTTTGATGTTTTCTGGATAGTGTTAATGATATGAAGTTAGGATAATACCCTGTAAAGTTTGTATAATGCTTTAAGACAAGTTTGCCTCATATTGATTTTGATCTTCAATACCAAACTGTTTGAATATTTAAAGAGTAAAGTCTGAAATATAAAATCTGATGAAAAAGCAATTAGACGAATATATAAATATGAACCTTGAGCTCAGTCAATAACCAGTTTTAGATTACAGAACGTTTAGTATTCGGTTAGTTTACCGTTCGCCATTTTGATAAAGTTCGTGGAGAAGAATGCTCTCTTCTTCAATATGTAGTTTATTGTCATGAATCTGATCTATATGGTAAACTACATTAAGTTTCTTCTCAGGTAGGTAAGTATCTTGTGTACTTGTTGAATCTAGTGAGCAAAATTTTTTTTTCTACTGCATTGGATCACAAGGCCATGCATCATTTAGCCACATAGTGTTTTTTCTTTACATGAATTAAATATAAGGAGGGTGCCTCATATATTAATCTATAAATTGGATTCCTAGGAATCTAAATACCTGGTTTTTTAAACTGTATTGTTAGTCAGAATATTTGGAAGGCAAAATTTTAACGATAATTGGTTCTGTTGTGTAAACAAATCGATAAATGTATGTTTGAAAAAAATGTATGTTTTCATACGATTCTTTGCTAATAGCGGAGTATTCATCCCACAGAAGTGACTATTATAAACAAACGACATTGTAAACGAACTTTCATGAAACAGTCAAGAAGGATTATATATGATTTCGTGATCTAGGTTATTATAATACCGCTCATGTACAAGTAAATATGAACCGTATTTGAAATATTGAATAAAGACGGTATTTTTGGAGTACATAGAAGACTGTGAAATAAAAACTATAGAATCACGAATGTTACCTCTTCTGTGGCCGAGTTTATAACGGCGGTAGTATTTGAAGCAAGGAGGCTTATCAATCGGGAGGTTCGGGTTCGATCGCTGGCCGGGTCATAGTAAGGTGGGTTTTCCATGCAAGAGCAATGTACGGTTTTACCATTTGAAAAGACTTTCCAAAATAAAGAAAGATTTTGAGATAAATTGTTGAATTGGAAGCCACCCGACATGAAAGGTGTAATCCATAAGCCCATGCAGGCTTCTTAAACATTCGTGGTCGCTTAGGCGTCGTAAAAAAATAACTGCCTGATTATTATTATGAATTACCAACGTGCTCTGCGGTGCAATATGATTTGCCTTTAGTTAGTTTTAGTTACTTTACATTTGAAGCTCCTTTGTTGAGTTCTTCGATATGTGGTTTAGTTGATAAACATACATAGCGTGTCTAAGCTTAGTTACATACCAATGAGCTGTATGTTTTCAATTAGGCAACATCGACTTTGACTGAGTTTCTTCTGTTACTTATTCAAGGTAAAAAGATGGGAAATCGAAGTTCGAAGAAGAAAAGTTCGGAGAAAGGACTTAAAACAGACACAACACCAGGAGCTAATCGGGACTCACAAGCACCTGAACTGAGGGATGCGTCGTCACCAAGACAACCATTTCATAGTGAAGCATCTGCATCACAATTTGAGAGTATTCCACACCGTGAGACCCCCGCAGCATTGTCTTCAACAAACACAAACCTCCGAGCATCTGATAAACAAACTACCCCTGTCAGAAAGAAGTATTCAGACCCACTGACTATAGAAGGTAGGCAATATTATTTAGTTTTGCAGCATAACCTGCGACAGCTTTACAATTTCTTAGTGACTATAGTGTCACTAGTTTTACTAGTTTGATTGAAGGACTGGGGGGGAGGTAGGGGCATGTAAGGACAGATGACTGATGACTGATGACTTCATCAATCAATGACTAATCTCGTCCCTATCTGTACGGCGTTCTTTTCTTAGAAACATTGTTTTGGAGAGAATGCCATTCACTATAATGTGGTGGTGTCAACTTCAAACGTCAGTATTGAATTGTCACATGATTTTAATGAAAAAACTCGAGTTGTGATGCAATGTAAAATGGCTCACACTTGTTATCTTAAACGTAGTCTCACTACTGCATTACCACATATCGATTTTTTTTGCGTACCGTAATGCAATGGTTAAATCCTTGCTTGACGTATGCGTCTGGTCGATTTTCATGTTTGCAAAACTTTGTCTCCGTGTCTTTTACTTAAGGTGTATCGTAAACTCATGTAAAATACATAAACTACGCGTTCCATGAAACATCCGTATGATTGCGGCCTTTATGTTAATGAGAAAAAGCACCGATTCACATAGTAAAGCAACGAAATGTAAATTGAATTAATTTAAAAAAAGGATTCTAATGAATCTAAATGACGAAATGGAAATGATAAAAAGTGTACACCAACTCCATACATACTCACGTTAATATGCGTATTATATTAAATAATTAATATTCCAATTAAGACACCAATTTGAGTTTCTATCATATTACTTACACCAACATTAGGAAACACTCTAAGACGCGTTGTTAGATCAACTGACCAGTCAGTTCTTCAACGGTCAATGATTGCATTACTTTATATATATCCAAAGAATCTATCTTGTTGGCCTGTTTGTTTCGTTTATTAATTATTTGTTTGTTTGATTTTTCTCATAGATAAGAAACAAATACTAATCGATGGGCTTAAAGAGAAGTATAAACTTTATTATGACTCCGTAAAACCTTTACCATATATACAGGACAGACTTTATTGTGTAAATACGATATTTGTCGAGAGCGGTGTGGTTGCATTGAGTGGCAGTGCTACATCGTATGGTAAAGGTGCATCATGGGAACAGTTAGATTCTTACAAGAACATATTCAATGATCCTCATAGGAGGTCTAACAGACGTATCATCGAAGGAGAGCCTGGGTATGGGAAGTCTACTCTTACCCTGCAGTTAGCATATGACTGGTGTAATGGTGTCCAAGATTCACCTCTCGCTGACGTAGAGATTCTTATTTTACTCAGACTTAGACAGTTGGGTAATGTTCCGTCAATCTATAGAGCGATCAAGCGATATTTGGTGCCAAAGGAATACAGGGTCAAGGAGAGAGACATCAAGGAGATACTCGAGAGTTGCAAGTCAGTAGCATTTCAGTTAGATGGCTATGATGAATACCCAGGCAGAGACACCAACGAGAAAAGTGTATATGGCTTGAAAACAGATAATGGAGAGGAAAATGACGTAGGACGCATTATCAAGTACAAGATGTTCCAAGAATCTGACGTAACCTTGACAACCAGGTATCTACCTATTGAGTATGACAGAGCCAAAACCAAAAGATTTAAACTTACCGGTTTTGATGAGACTGCGCGTGATCAGTACATACGTAAGGCTGTTTGTGGAGATGATGAGGTAGCTATTGCTAAAGTTAAGAAAGGTCTCAAGGAAAATGTCATTCTTGATGACCTCTGCCAGATTCCTCTATTATTTACTATGTTCTCTCACATGACTCATGAAATAGAGGGTTTTCAGAAATTTAAAACTGTTACTGAATTCCTTCGCCACGCGATGAACTGCTTTCACAGTCACACGAGAAACAAATCCAAAGATTTCAATGCTAAAGAATACTCAAAGTTCTTAGAACATGATCACAGTGAACTTGATAAAATCGCTTTCGAAGGGCTTAGTAAAGAGAATCAACAAATAGCGTGGAGCCAAGTAGAATTCCTCCAGCGACTCGGTCAAGATTTTTATGATCAGTACATTCTTGTTGGTATCCTAGTAGAGGAGGAGATGTATGATATTGCAGATGGACAGACTCCAGGTAAGAGCGATAAGATGAAGATTGAAGTAAGGTTTTACCATAAACTATTCTGTGAATGGTTCGCGTCATTTCGTGTGGTGGATATTCTTTGCAAGGTGGAAGATTCAGCTGACCTGAAACCAATTCTTGGGAAGATGGATCCATTTGATCTCCAGTACGTCTTTCGATTTGCTTGTGGGTTGAATTCCACCGCTGGCAAGAAAATCATCGAATATTTGAAAAGCAAGAAAGACGGAGACAAGTTTGCAATCCTTTGCATCTTGGAACAGAGTGGAAATGTTGAAGGCATCGTAGACACTGTCAAAGAGCTCTGTTCTGAAATGGTCACCATCAGCGAAGACCACAGCAAGTTACTGCAGAGGTCGACCATACAGCTCCTGCAGATAGCATCAAGTCATGAAGTAAGCATACTCTATACACTTTTGTCACCCACTGTTTTGTAAAGTGCTAACCGAGAAACATTTTCCCCTTGATGATACTTTTCTAAAGCACAATATGACTCTCAGATTAAATTAAATTTATATTTGGTAATTGTTAATACCGTACGAGAGGTCCCACTGTAGTCCTAGTATGAATATTTTTCGATATTTGTATACATCTGCATTTACACTACACTCCGATAATGAAAAGAGATCCACCCTGCAGCATGTCAGTATTAAATATCACTTCATCAAAAGCGTTCAACCAAATTGTTTCTCTTATACATGATAGTTCATATCTCACGAAATCTATGCAAGTTCAAATTGTATGTTACAGTTAATAAATTCAAAATAAAGGATATTGATCTCAACTAATCAGCCTCAACGGTACCTCATTCTGGAACACTGGAACCGTTATCAGACAGAAGTAGAATTGTACTTGTATGAAGCAGTAGTTACAATTCCGCTTATTGAGCTTATAACTAAAAATAAGCAGAGGTATTTAAAACGATTATAATTGAATGCTAAAGAATTAGAATTCATCGATCAAAATTCAAGTTTAATAACATATTTGGGAATAGCACGAAGAGTAACAGTTCACAGAAACACATTCAGCTTGTGTAGGGAAACATATCAGGTATCTGTAAGAATAGATGAAGCAAAAGTATTAGGAATTTATGTCATGACACACGCAAGCCTTAATCGGACATTAATGTGTTCTTTGTCATAGCTACTCAGTACCTTGGCATTGTTACAGATATTCAGTACATTGGTACTGTCACAGGTATTCAGTACCCTGACACTGTCGCAGCTAATCAGTATATTGCTACTATCACAACTACTCAGTACGTTGGTACTGTCACAGTTATTCAGTACCGTGGTACTGTCACAGTTATTCAGTACATTGGTACTGTCACAGCTATTCAGTACCCTGAAAATGTCGCAGCTACTCAGTATTTTGCTACTATCACAGTTACTCAGTACGTTGGTACTATCACAACTATTCAGTAACCTGACACTGTCTGAGGTACTCAGTAACTTGGTAGTGTCACAGCTATGCAGTAAATATGTACTGTCACAGCTATTCAGTACCCTGGAACTGTTGCAGTTACTCAGTATTTAGCTACTCCCGCAGCTACTCAGTACGTTGGTACTATCACAGCTATTCAGTAACCTGGCACTGTCTGAGGTATTCAGTAAGTTGGCAATGTCACAGCTATTCAGTAACTTGGCACGGTCACAGATATTCAGTACATTGGTACTGTCACAGGTATTCAGTACCCTGACACTGTCGCAGCTACTCAGTATATTGCTACTATCACAACTACTCAGTACGTTGGTACTGTCACAGCTAGTCAGTACCCGTGCACTTTCTGAGCTACTCAGTACCTTGGTACTGTCACAGTTATTCAGTACCGTGGTACTGTCACAGTTATTCAGTACATTGGTACTGTCATAGCTATTCAGTAACCTGACAATGTCGCAGCTATGGTTGCTACTATCACAACTACTCAGTGCATTTGTACTGTCACAGCTATTCAGTACCATGAAACTGTCGCAGCTACTCACTATTTATCTACTATTACAGCTACTCAGTAGGTTGGTACTATCACAGCTATTCAGTAACCTGGCACTGTCTGAGGTACTCAGTAACTTGGCACTGTCACAGCTATTCAGTACCCTGACACCGTCTCAGCTACTAAGAACATTAACACTATCAGAGCTACTTAGTAACCTAGCACTGTCACAAATACTCAATACCCCTGGGACTGTCAGGTATCCTAATTACCCTGGCACTGTCGACGCTACTTATTAACTTGGTACTGTCACAATTATTCAGTTGCCATGGTACTGCAAAACTGCTCAGTATCCTGGCACTGTCACAGCTGTAGGTACCCTGGAACTGGCACACCTAGACAGTACCCTACTACTGTCATTACTACTCAGTACCACAGCACTGTCACAGCTACTCAGTACCTTGGCACTGTCACAGCTGCTAAGTACTTTGACACTGTTACAACTACTCTTTTGTCATATATTGTCAAAACTACTCAGTATCCTTGCGCTGTCACAGCTGTAGATACCCTGAAACTGTCACAGACAGCAAGTACCAACTACTGTCACAGCTGCACAACACCACGACAGTGTCACAGCTAGTCAGTACCATGGCACTGTCACAGCTAATAACTATTTTGGTACTGTCACAACTACTCAGTATCCCTGGCACTCTCAGGGCTAATCAGTACCCTGGCACTGTCACAGCTACTAATTACCCTGACATTGTCACAACTACTCATTTTTCATGGTACTGTGAACACTATTTAGTATCCACTGTCACAGGTGAGGGTACCTATGAACTGTCACAGCTAGTCTGTCCCCTGTTAATATAACATATACTAAGTAACCTGCCACAGTCGGAGCTTCCCAGTACCCTGGCACTTTCACTGCTAATCAGTACTCATGGCACTGTCGGCGATACTCGGTGCACTGGCACTGTCAGAACTACTTATTACCATGACACAGTCACAGCTACTAAGTACCGTGGCGCTGTCAAAGTTACTCAGCACCCTGGAAAGATCACATCTACTCTCAGTTCCTTGGCACGGTCACACCTACCCATTACCTTGGCAAGCGGTCACAGTTACGCAGTACGTTGGCACTGTCACAGCTACTCAGTATATCGGTACTTCCAAAGCTACTCAGTACGTTGACACTGTCACAGCTAATCATTACCCTGGTACTACTACAGCTAATCAGTACGTCGGTATGTCACAGCTACTGAGTACCCTGGCACTGTCATAACTACTCAGTGCCCCCGACATGGTCAGAGCTACTCAGTACCCTGCCACTGTCACAGCTAGTCAGTACCCTGGCACTAACAGAGCTACACAGTGCCCTGACAATGTAAGGGCTATTCAGGACCTCGGTACCATTCAAAGCTAATCAGTACCTTGACATTGTCACAACTACACAGTACATTGGCATTGTCACAGTTACCCAGTTCGTTGGTACTGTCACAGCTACTGAGTACCATGACACTGTCACAACTACTCAGTACCCCTGGCACGGTCACAGCTTCTCAGTGCCCTGACACTGCCAGAGCTACTCAGTACATCGGTACTTCTAAAGCTACTCAGTACGTTGACACTGTCACAGCTAATCATTACCCTGGTACTACTACAGCTAATCAGTACGTTGGTATGTCACAGCTACTGAGTACCCTGGCACTGTCACAACTACTTAGTACCCCCGACATGGTCAGAACTACTCAGTACCCTGTCACTGTCACAGCTAGTCAGTACCCTGGCACTAACAGAGCTACACAGTGCCCTGACAATGTAAGGTCTATTCAGGACCTCGGTACCTTCAAAGCTAACCAGTACGTTGACACTGTCACAACTACACAGTACCTTGACATTGTCACAGTTCGTTGGTACTGTCACAGCTACTGAGTACAATGGCATTGTCACAGCTACTCAGTACCCCTGGCAGTGTCAGGGCTGTCAGATCGCGCCATCACATCGGGCACACTGGGTATTTTGTTTGTAAATGCAATGAGTCTTACTTGTATGCAGTTTGTGGAAAGTCTCTCATGACAGTCAGTTCAGAGGTGATCCGACGCAAAAACAACCCCGATTCGCACACACAGTTTCCCGCATCGTCTGTTAAAAGAAATACAATTATAGACCTCACAACATTATTCAGGCTATATTCATTATGAAAACGAATCGCAACTATGTGTTGTCTCTGTAAATTATGAGTCTGTACCCAAACAAGTTGTTTTGACAAATAAAGCGCTAGACTGCGTGATTGTTAATTGTACATGACTTTAGAATGTTACTCGGCTCCTCCCACAATGCACCACTATATTCCAATCTCTCATTCAGATTAGAAAAGTGCTGCTAAAGCAAAACCAATATGTTTGTCTAGTGTGAAAACTTCGAAAGTTGCGAACATGTTCACTTTGTGCTATACAGAATTGCGCCCTCTGTTACATTAATGTGTGCCAGAGCAATCTATGACACTGATGTATCCCTGTTGCAGACACTTTTCTTGCGCGAGGTATATGATGTCATTGTGAGAGGAATGACCCAATGTACGTACGTACGGTATGTACGTCCACTGTTCCCGCAATCTCGCTGAATTTATAAGCTCATTATTCTCACTGGTATTGTCCTGTTAGAGACGATCTTTCTATAACCAAAATTATCATAATAAGATCATCATAACTCACACAAGGACAAAACCGAACGACTGAAGGAAGGAATCCTGATATCTCAGGGCGCATATATAATAAACTATATGCAGTGCAGGAATAGGGAGATTTTGTGACATTCACAGTTTGAAGGAGAACGCAAATATTTGCTTTGACAGCTAAGCATTACGGTATATTGCATGATTGTAAATTGCGCATGAGTTTATGATATTTTACTTCCACAATGCATCCTACTCCAACATGTCAGTCCGTCGGTGCGTTCAAAGTACACAAGCATAATGTACGAGGTCAATTATAATTATGACAGCCATTATTGATAAGTTATTCATGTATCCGTGTTTGCTGTCTTTGAATTATGACCTGTCTTAAAACTATTTAAAATAAATTCTGACAATTTAGTTAGAATGTTCCGATTATTGATTAATACTATATCAGGGAGTAGCTATCCACAAAGCATGTATATCTATTTATTCCAAATACGCCCAAAACCGATCATTAAATATCCTACTTGCGATCTTGGACAATGTTATAATGTACCATCGCGTGACCATGTGTGTGAATGTCCAACGATCGTACACTTTACAGTTATTCCAGTATGTAACTATGAGTAAAACGAAGGTCATGGGATTCAATGGGATTTCATGGATTCAATGGGATTCAAGAAAGAATGCCAATATTATATTCGGCTCCTTTTGAAATAATGTTGAAGAAGTTTCATTGTTTCGGTTGTACCGCACATATATGTTGTATATTTATGTACTGTACAATATAAGATTTACGATATCTCTTTTCAAGCGAGTGATTTTCATAACCCTTGTTTTGTTATGCCCTCACGATGGGGATATTAACGCCCCTACACCATCCCCCGCCGAGAAGTAAACATAGTCCAGGTCCCTGACCCGGTAGCGAATTGTTTTCCCAAACAGGTTTGCAATTGCGTGTAAATAGGCGCTCATGATTGGTCGGAAAAGTTACGTCATCACGATAGAAACCTTCACTTCCAGGTAACCAAAGTGTCTGCATCCATTCGTTGCAACGAAGATATGCCCGTTCAAAATTACCCGAAGCTTTTCGTTGTAGATGTGTTTGGAATTGGTTTAGACATATTGAGCACACTAGTATGGTATGATCATCTACTTTGATCGAAGTTTTCTGTGAAGGCATTAATCGATAACAACGCACAGTGAAATGCTCGTACAGGGTACATCACACATGCGCTGGTGGCCTATATGTATTATAACTGTGTACACAGTGCAGTGACGGAAAAATATCATACTGTACACTAAACTGTTTGCGTATATTCATTCAAGACTCGTGAAGTTGATCTTAGTGTAGGCCTACCCATTCCACGAAACGAATTCCGATTGCAGTAGAACGGCTCACAAATCTTGAATAGCGTATAAACACGAACCCAATAGAATGTAGCATATGTATCATAAGTAAGGTCAACATGTAATTCAAGCATTAAAAGTAAAGTTAGGGCGTTTGATGGGAAACTCCGTAACTAGACTTAATTAAGAGTCAGTGTGTAACTCAGTGCATGTCTTCGAACTTCGAAGCGATGTCCATTATTGATGCTGACGTCACGAGCAATCTGATTAGCGGAAAACTCCGTAATTGCAAACCTGTTTGGGAAAAGCAAAATTCCCGACCCGGTAGTTTATAAGGAGTCTTACGACATTGATAGGATGACAGCTATTACAGTCTGCTTTCATTTGTGAACTTTTGGCAAACCTGCCATAAGATATAATGACGTACAGATAGACAACAACTATCACTTACACAGAGTTAATGACGGTACCAATGAACTCGGCGCACTATCAACCCATCAACTGCCGAACGAGATCATTGCACTTTCACTTTATTAGAAATCTCCTTGACCAAAAAATACTGTATAATGTATTTGTACGGCTTGAAACTAAATAATGCTCATTTATGACGTAATCCTTCCAAAGTAGGCCTTTGTGTTCATGACGAAATACACACAGTTAGTTATCAATGGTATATAAATTCCCGTACTCGGAGAGCGAATTACGCAGTGTATCTGGATAGCATAATGAGTTTAAATAAGGCTAAGTCTAAAATCCTTTTTGGGCAGAGCTCCTTTGAAGACTTTTAACCAATAATTACTGAGATTTATTAATTATATACCTTCACACACCGATTATATTTTATGTCTACTTCAGAGTTAGTCTTCACGCAGTTCCTCCTTGTTCGCCTAAATAGGTCTATAGCTATATATGGTTTCTCTCCTGGTTTGTACATCGCAACGGCTGACTGTGGCTATAGCACTCATATTCCAGTATAGCATTTTAGAAGGAACAATCGTAGAAATTGTAGCCCTGAAGAAACTAATTGGCAGATTCCGTATTTTATTTCTAAAGTTTTACTATAATTCTCACTATCGATCGCTTCTTGAATCGCGTATTATTAATAGCGGGAAAGCAAAGCACTGCTAAACCTTTAAAAACATATTTGACTTGTGTGAAAACATCGAAGTATCGAACATTTCCACTTGTGCTATTTCAGAGCTGCGCCCTCTATTACAGTCATTCGCGCAAGTTTCATCAATGGTTCTGACGTACGCATGTGGCAGAAATTTTCCTTGCGCAGGTTACATACGCTATCAGGGGAGGAATGAACGTAGGCCTATACACACACGCTGTTCCGCAATCTCACCGAATTCTAAGTTTTAACCATTTAGTGCTTACGTCGCACTTACATTGTGCCATTAGCAGGGGCGGCGATTGGTTTCAAATATTGGGGGGGGGGGGGGACATTTGCTTGGGTGCAGGCGCGTAGCAACTACATCCCCGAAATTGTTCGCGCTTCGTGATATTTTGTATATATACCAAATTTCATTACGGATGCGGTCCGTCTCATGGGTACAGATCAGTCTTGGATAATGGTGGGGACGCGTATCTGTTCTCTGATACTATCTTAGTGGAGCGTGACTATTGGTTCGCGCGTAGCGAACAAGAATTTTTTTTGGCAAATATACCTCCCAGATCGCCGGAAGTAACACTTCCCAGACCCAATAATGCTCCAAAACCTCCTTAAATTTGAGATCTCATGGCTTAGAAATTTAAGTTGGAGGAACACATGGGCGTCTGCAGAAAAAAAAATCAGGGGACAAATAATCCAAGTAGACTTTTGTATACGATGGGTCTGGGTCCTCTCCCAGAAAACAATTATAAACTGCTGCAAATGCGATTTCCTTCCAAAATTTAACAACTGTGGATAAATGTAATAAAGTGAAAACTGCTGCATGTCATTTGCACAATGCAGGATCAAACTGCGCCAAAGTTCAATACAGGGGAATTTGCAATGCAGCGTTTGGTCAAGACAAATTGATGGGGACACGGTATTTCATGTCCCTACAACTGAAAAGTTGGTGGGGACGCTTCCCGTTGTCCCCACTAGGATCTGCGCCCATGGTCCGTCTAGCTAATTCATTTCGAAAATAAGTAAAAAGTACTCTCGGTGAAAGTCTGTGTCGTTTTTTGGTGATATTTAGTAACAAATTGTGACACGGTTAGACATGCGCGTAGCGAGGAATTTGCCAAGGGAGGGGCGAAGCTTGTAGTCAAACTATCTAAGCGTGGCACCACTATGAGTTGGCGCGAATTGTAAAAGCAAATTTTGGCCAAAAATGCCTCCCAGATCGCTGGAAATGGCACTTCCCAGGCCTTGTAAGTTGCATCTAAGCATTTTCTATTTTGAAATTACTAGCGATATCATAAACAAATATGCTGCAGCCACAAAAAAACTATGCCACCAAATATTGGGGGAATTTTAGATACTATATCCCCAACCTAAAATATTGGGGGGGGGACATGTCCCCCCGTCCCCCCCCCCCATGATCGCCGCCCATGGCCATTTGTGACTTTCCTCCTATAACCAGAAATACGAGTAAAATCATAATAATCTCATAACGTGGCCAACCAAAGTAAGGAATATTACTATCCCCGTGGTGGAGGTAGGTGTAGGTGGAGTAGGCTTTGCTCAATTATTCGATCCGCCCAAATAATTCAAACTTTAGCAAATTCGGTGTTCATTTCTTATAGCACGTTGGCTCCTTTCTGTACTGTAGCATTTCATAACAACCGGCCTCGCCAAATTGTAATTTATATGAACTTATAAAATAGTATTACATTCTATAATGAAGTTTATTAAAGTTATCAAAGTACTTGAGAAATACACTAACTGTTATTACAAAAAACTTCGACGCGGCTACTACAAATTGTCGCTCTGCACTTCCTCTACAACCAAAACAAGATGTTTTCTTCTCTTCATGTAATACATATTTGATCTTATCGTAGTTTTGTGTTTCCTTTCTTTCTGAAGGCGGCGAATATATTGCGAATACTGAGCAATAAAACTGACTGCACTCAAAGCACTCACACCATTACACCTCCCCCACCCCTCTTTCCCCCACTCCCGACAAATCCCCCTATAGTCAACGAGACCTATACCTCCTCCCCATCCCCGAACACACACACACAACACGTACCCGATAATACACATGCATAACAATTTATACCATTGTATTCAAGCCACTGTATACACCCCCCCCCCCCCCCC